>JAODXP020000029.1:25259177-25325182 GCA_027497455.2 Sardinella longiceps
TTAGTCCAGATGATATGTGAAAAAAGCGTTCACTTTTTCATAAAAGCGTGAAATTTGGTATACTTGTACAGTTTGGTACCCTGAACAATTTCAGAAATGGAGCCATCGCAAAAATGGTTCGTGACGGCCGTGGCGGCCATTTTTCTTCCCGCCATTACCGAAAACAGTACTTTTAAGCATATCTCTTGAACGGAACAAGGAAATGCAGAAATGATGATGGCTACCCCTATGTTTTCATGGTCAAGGATTTCAATGACACCAAACATGATATTGTAAATGCCTTTGGGTTGCCATGGTTACCATCTCAGCTCTCCGCCATAATGGAATTAATACATTTTTCTTCATAACTCGAGGACCAGACATGGTAATAAAGAAATCGTGATGTCTACCCATATGTTTTTATGGTCAAGAAATGCAGTGAGACAATAATAAGCAGTATATAAGGTTCAAGTAAATGGTTCAAGGTGAATTCAGTGACACTGTGGATTACAATGACATCTGAAAATATTCAGAATGAACTTTCAAGCATATACTCCTTGAGCCAGAGGGGTTGGTGGTTACCAAAAAGTGGCAGTGGCTACCATACCTTTTATGAAAGCCTGGAATATCAGCTTTTCAATGATGTATGATGGCCATTTGAGAGGAGTAATTGTTTTGAGTTATTGCACATAATGTAACCTAGATAAAGGAAATTATGTGTATAAATCTAGCAGAACGCTGAGATAGCTGGATATGTAAAAATGGTATAACAACAAATGAAACATTGATTCTTATGTTTTAGGGTGTGGTAAACCCAATTATGACATTGTCATTACTGTAAAAGGTCAAGGTCATGACCTTTTGGCATGGTTGATGACATTTTTTGACATTTTCAAAGATTGCATCATTTTTCTCTCTATTCTCCCCATCCATAAGAAAGAATGAATGAAAGAATGAAAGGAACACTTTTTTATTGGGTATCACATTAGGTCCTCTTTGATAATGATCTGGTCTGTGAAGTAGCAGAGGGCATTGTTAATCAGTATCAGCAAATAGGGGCAACAATGAGAGGGCCCCCAAAAAAGGACATTTTTCATATTCAAAGTTAGCCTGGGAGTTCCCATGCTCCTTTGCGCGCTTATTTCATTTCACTCTGTAAAGCAGCATGGTGACCATGGCCGTTTTTCTCGCCTGCTTTAGGTATCCAATCACAGAACAAAAAGGGACTAGCACGGCCCTCGATTGCATTTTACGTCACATGCTGGCTCTGGTATTGGCTCTGAGCTATGTACAGATGCTATGATAGACATTTGTAGCGCCCAATAATCGGCTCTATCGTAAACGATACTTCCACTACGGGAAAAGCAATAGGTGCGTCTCCAGACTAAATATCACTTGTGATTTTAGTTTGGTGATCGCCAGGCTAATTCAAATTTGAAAGTTGCAGTTAATCACAAATACTTAAACAGTTTATATGAACCAAACTCTCAAATGCTTTGAACACATTTATTGATTCAGTCAATCTTCTACCAAAACCACAACTTAAAACACGCTTAAGATGGTTTTGCAGAAGTTGAACACTTGCTGCAAATTATAGGAGTGTGTATAGAATGAATAGATCTGGCACAATGAAATTCAGGCAATTGTGATTCTGACCAAAGTGTAATGAAATGGCATTCAGTATGCATACATGATGTGAGCAATGTTTGGATCGAGGGCTTGCATCAGGTTGGATATTTCTTGGTCAAATTTACTACTGCAAATAACTAAAATTTATTATTGGGAAATGGAAATTTAAAGAATATACACTGCTGAAAAAAATAAGGAGCACTTAAAAATAATATATCAGATCTCAACAAGAACAAAAATTGTGTTTGATCTGCAGATATGGATAGGGCAATGCCTTAGGAACAAAAGGATGCCACATAATTTTCATTGAAATAAGGTTTCAGCCTATTAAGGGCTTATTATATAGACACCCCCAAACTCAAAGTGAAATAATGATGTCTCAGGCTAATCCATTTTACCTATATTTAATTTCTGTAGTCCCCATGCATGCTTGACAACGCTGTGGCATGCTCCAAAAGAGACAATGGATGGTGTCTTGTGGGATGTCCTCACAGATCTGTGAAAGGCATCCCTGAGCTTCAGCAAAGTTTAAGGAGCAACTTAGCACTGTCTAATGTGCCAAAATATAATGTCCCAGAGGGGTTAAGTCAGGTGATGGTGAGGGCCATTAATTGTACCAATTCCCTCACACTCCACGTACTGCCTGCATACTCTTGCAACACATCTGGAGGAACCTTGTCTCTTTCATGTCTATCACAGGTGCTCAGGGTGAACCTGCTCTCATCTGTGGAAGGTACATGCACCAGAGGCAGACTTGCCAGCTTTGGTGTTCTCTAGCCTGTCTCCTGAAAATGTCCTCCATGTTCTGGAAGTTGTGTTTTGGAGATACATTAAATCTCCTATCTGGCATGTCGTGGATATGCCATCCTGGAGGAGTTGGACTTCTGCCTCACACTACTACCAATATTGATAATGACTCTAGCCAAAACCAGCACTAGTGGAAAACAATCCAGAAAGATGATTCAAATGAAATGACCTCCATATACAAAACCATTCCTGTTTTGGGGGCCCTCTCATTGTTGCCCCTCTTGTATACCTGTTTTTATTCCATCAACATCAGTACAGCTGTATACTGATTAACAACACCCTCTGCTACTTCACTGACCAGATCATTATCAGAGAGCTTTAACTGACCTAATGTGATACCCAATAAAAAAAGTGTTCCTTTAATTTTTTGAGCAGTGTAAAAAGATCTTTCCTTTCTTATGGATGGGGGATATAGAGAGAAAAATGATGCAATCTGTGTACAAAAAGTGTCAAAAAAATGTCATTGACCATTCCTTTTACAGTAATGACTAAGTCATAATTGGGTTTACCACACCCCAAAACATAAGAATCAATGTTTCATTTGTTGTTATACCATTTTTACATATCCAGCTATCTCAGCATTCTGCTAGATTTATACGCATAATTTCCTTTATCTAGGTTTACATTATGTGCAATAACTCAAAACAATTACTCCTCTCAAATGGCCATCATACATAATTGAAAACCTGATATTCCAGGCTTTCATAAAAGGTATGGTAGCCACTGCCACTTTTTGGTAACCACCAACCCCTCTGGCTCAAGGAGTATATGCTTGAAAGTTCATTCTGAATATTTTCAGATGTCATTGTAATCCACAGTGTCACTGAATTCACCTTGAACCATTTACTTGAACCTTATATACTGCTTATTATTGTCTCACTGCATTTCTTGACCATAAAAACATATGGGTAGACATCACGATTTCTTTATTACCATGTCTGGTCCTCGAGTTATGAAGAAAAATGTATTAATTCCATTATGGCGGAAAGCTGAGATGGTAACCATGGCAACCCAAAGGCATTTACAATATCATGTTTGGTGTCATTGAAATCCTTGACCATGAAAACATAGGGGTAGCCATCATCATTTCTGCATTTCCTTGTTCAGTTCAAGAGATATGCTTAAAAGTACTGTTTTCGGTAATGGTGGAAAGAAAAATGGCCGCCACGGCCGCCACGAGTCATTTTTGCGATGGCTCCATTTCTGAAATTGTTCAGGGCACCAAACTGTACAAGTATACCAAATTTCACGCTTTTATGAAAAAGTGAACACTTCACCTATTTTTTGTCACATATCATCTGGACTACTGTGTTATAATTTCTCTGATGATAATGATCTTCCTCTAAGTAAACTCCTCTGGTGGTGTCCATAAAGAAATCACCACTGAGTTCTACAATACTTCCCTTTCACTTGGCGTTCTGTGAGGAGGAGTTACAGAAAAATTCTGAGGACAAGGACTGAAAGTTGGATGACCTCATGAAACCATGAGTCATGTAGCATCTGCTATTCGCTCTGCTTCTCTTAGACAGGGTAACAGATGAACACATAGGTCTAGTGAAGCAGCAGAGGAATGCAAGCACTCAAAGAGAGAAATGAAATTGAATTCAAGAAACTAAAAGACAAAAATCATGTGTAACAGTATGGCAGTATGGTAGTTGGCTCCTTGGCTCTACGGCTTGCTAGCAGGCTAAAATGAGATAGACTACATATTTTACATGTCAGTTTGTAGAGATTTAGGCTATTACACTGTCTCAAACAAATAGTTGGTAATGTTTCAATAGTTTAGCCATTATTGCTGAGTATCCTATGAGAGAATTGGCAGAAGGCGTAGCCTATCTTCTTCAGGGATATTGGGGTGGTGGGTTCTCAGAGTTATGTGTTGCTATTTTTTTTCTGTGTAGGCCTACAGGGGTGTGTAGGATGGGCAAACATTCCACCATAGCACACTAGACATAAAAACAATAATGCTAAAATAAAATTAAATATCCCAGTAGTTGCTCAAATCTATTAGCAGATAGCCGTTTTAAACACAGGCTAATGGCTAAAGGCCTATGAGTTTAATGTATTTTCTTCAATTATAAAACAAATAGTTAAAATACAAATAAACAAACAATTCAATAGTTGAAGTATTGTAATCAACCTTGTTTCTAAACATATTTTATGTTGATTCTTCTGAATGGCATCAACCTTTTTCTTAATCCTTGTTTTTATGAATTCCGAGACATAAATTTTAACCATGTACATCAATTTCAAGCATTTTCTTAAGTCTTGATCTTAAATCTGAGCACTGTATTGAATTCTCCATGTGTGAAAACCTATAAAAGGACATTACATGCAGGTTTTTACCTTGTACAGTCAAAAAGATAAGTGATAAGTTAGATTTTCACCTGGCGGTGGCGGCCATTTTGGATTTCTCCATTTTGAGGCATTATGGGTAATTTTTGAGCCTGGCATACAGAAGATTTGGATTCAGCACCCTTCAAAACCCCTAAAAATGTTGTATGCCAAAAATTAACATGATTTGCCTTCAGGACTCTAAATAAGCACATTTTCCAAAATCCTGCCTAGACTATTGTCATCATGATGATCTTTTCCAAAAAAAAAAATGATGTTTGGACTTAACTTGGAGTCTCTTTTTTAGTAGCTCCAAACTCCTTGAGTGCTAGATGTGAAATATGCATGGTCTGAATAATAGCCACCTGCCTCTCAGCCCACCAGACAGACAGAAAGGCAGACAGACAGACAGAAAGACAGACAGGCAAACAGCAAGAGAGACAAGACTGACTCAGACTAGAGGTGGTCCTTGAAAACTGGAGTTGGGAATGACACCTTCATGGAGTGAGTTCTGAACATAGACATAAGACTGTTGTAGAAAGCATCTGCCTAGGGCTTCTAGTTTTTTTCCCGCTCTGTCACTCTCTCTCTCTCTCTCACCTCACTCCGCCGCTGCTGTTTCCATGGCCGAGTGATGAGAGCTGTGTCTCCCTGGATCACAGCCACGTCCTCGATCCTCCAGCTCTCTGGAAGTTCTGCATCAGCAGGGATCTCGATCAACTGGAGGCCCACTTTCTGCCTCAGGGCTCCCGTCAGCACACCAAACTGCCGCTGGGCCTTTGCCAGATCTGTAGAGGTCGCATCGCCACCGCTGCCATCAGCAGCTTTCCCAAAGGATTCTGGGATGCCTCGGACAATAGCATGAGTGAAACGTCCATAGGGACACACACTAGCCATGGCTGTTGGACAGTGGAAGGCCAAAGTACAGCTATATGTGTCTGATTTGTGTGTGTGTGAGCACGTGTATGCGTTGGCTTGATCTGGGCCTGACAGTCGTTCTGGTGTCCTACCAAAAGAACCCGGTGGGAGGAAGTGGGCGTCCCAGAGTCTGTTCAAAGCCTACAGCAATGGAATGTATGAGGTGTCCCAAGCCAGCCAGCTGGGAACCAAACAGATCTCCTGGACTGAGACTGTTTCACTACAGGGAGTCTGGCATTTGGTGAAGCATTCCAGAAAAACACAGAATCCACCTCACCAAACACACACACACATGCATGCATACACTGCTCCCTCAAGGCTTTTTACACATCGTTGAACAAACTTTTCTCCAAATGCTGCTATCTCTGCTTCAGTTCAGTTCCGGAAGAAAACTACAGCATCTTTGAAGCAGGATCCTCTGTTTTGTTTACCGTCTGGAGAAGAAAACAGAAGAGACAGATGTTGACACTAATAGGCGGGAGAGAGGGAGAGTCTAGGTAAACTTGGTCACTGCTTAATTCTCAGAGGGCAGAAAAGCCCCCCTCATTAAATGAAATGTTTCCAATGACCTCCCGCCCCCATCAACCAAAAAGTCTCTTGATTCAGGTTAAAGATTATTATCAGTTTAAAGGATTCCAAACAGCAGTAAACAGTAAAAACTGCATGTCACAGTGATGTACAATACCGTAACAGGCATAACGTTGAGACTCGTATGACACAACAGAGTTGAACACAATTCTATAATGGAATAACAATTGATCAGCAGAGACATCTTGTTTTCTTATCTAAGATTTTAAATAGAATGTATACCTAGGCCTCAACTGAGTCTTTCAGCAAAGTGATAACTGCGGTTACTTTACACTGACACTGGTATGACATTTAAAACCTATGATAGGGAACCTTGAGCCTCAGCTCAGCTGTAATACCGGTAGAGTTGGAAGGTGACATCACAAAACAAACATTAACCCAATAAAAAACACCAGAGCCATCTCTATGGCTCTGAAAAACACCAATAACCTGAGGTCCAGGCTGCAGTCCATAAACCAATCAATGGTAATATCTACATAGTTAGGCCTACAGTTTAGATTACTGGAGGACGAACAGACCGGTTGTAGAATGGAGGAACCATAACCCTAATCCTGCAAAACTTGGGACAAGCAAATGTTTTTCTTGCATCTACCCAAGATTTCCCACCTTTGAATGTGTACAAGGCAATATGCAAAACAGATTTTTGAGAAACAAAAGATGGATCATATGCTGGTTATCACTGGGAAGACTTTTGTGTCTGAGTGTGGCGTGGTTATAGGCTACATAGTAACCTTAGTTGTAACCAATCTTTCAAGAAACTCTCTCCTATCTGAAGTGAAGACAAACTTAATAACAAAACCTCAGTAACGTTACATTACTCGACATCCAAACGATGCTTCAGTTTCAGAACGCAACCATCACCACTAGCGTTACTATCTATCTAACGTTATCTGTCTGTCTGTCTTTCCCTAATAAGTCCCCCCCTCATTCCAAACACACCAAAACTCGTTGAACATGCTATTGTAACAAAATTACGGAAATATGACTCCTCGTATTAGATATTGACCTCTAAAATTCACATTTGACAAGCTTTTACGGAGAATAGCAGAGGTTGATTGTGTGATTTGCACTAACGTTAATCGAGGACAGTCTCTATCCTACAAACACGAAGCAACAGGGTTCAGCATGGCTGTGACCAGTTGTCAAAGTTGACGCCCAATAACAAAAAACTTCCAATGAGTTAACGTTATACATTTCTACTACCGTTTGGGCGCAATTACCTGCGTCTTGTTCGAAAGTGTTAATTATAATAAAATTGCCTCACGTCGTCCACAAACTCCCGTTTCCTCTCCACGACTTCCTCCACTGTTTCCTTTTGAAATAGCTTGCTCCCACTCTCCCGTTATTCTCTCCTCTTTCTCCCTCTGTTCACCCGGCTCCCTCGCCTCCGTCCTCACCCCACTAACACTAGGCTACACTTCCCTGCCCCATCCCCCAGTCCACCCAAGTGCGCCCGTCGTAACAATTTAAAATAGGCTACATTATTAATTACCAAGAGATGATAATCCAGTAATCCACCATTTATGTTGTGACAGTTTTCCAAGTGCGAAAAAACATCAATTTTTAGTCAAGGCTGTCTTTTCTTTATAGACTACTAATGGTCATTTGTAATTGAGCAAAAAAAAAAAAGAAAAAGAAAAGAAAAGAAAAAGCAACATAATGTTTTGGCTGGAAAATCTGCCAATCCACTCAGAGCCTCTATTTTTCACGTTCCCCACAAATCTATTGTATAGCACTGCCACACCTCCAAATGCCCCTCTGTCTGTCTGTCTGTCTGTCTACGCCCATCACGTAATCTGGATCATGAACACACAATAACTTTATCTCCTCTTTTTCTCGTCTACGTGGCCGACAAGTTGAAATGCAGGGCATTTTATTTCATACCCAGAAAAGGTCATTGTTCGACACGCATTCCTTGGCAGGAAGAGTAGACTTTTATGGGTATTGGGGTCTGAGTTTTGCAGAGTTGGCCATGGTGCGGACATACAGAAAGAGAGAAAAAGTAAGATACATTCGTGTGGGTTAGGCTGCGCAGTGGACATTGCCTATTGTGTGTATTGGTTTATGCTGTTTGGTGTCCGCCTGTTACTTTAATCCGCGCTTTCTCATATGTGGGTCACGCGATATTTAGCGGTGAGGCGACTGCGTGTTTGAAAGGACGGATTAAAAAATGTCGCATTTGTGCTAACTATGTATGTTACTTTGGTGTAATTTAAATCCAAGTCTGTAGCCTTAAGCCTTTATGGACATGCTGTTTAATAGGCCTACAGACATGTGATAGATAAACGGGAGTTTACACTTCAAATAATAAACAATAAAATCAGGAAAACAATCCTGTCAGTACAAATTTATGTCCTGGTCTGGGTTTTGCCCTAACGTTATAGACAAAAGGCTGAGCATATAATTGGATTGTATAGACACTCAGTCCCTGTGGATAAATTCTGGTTGTGTTGTGACTGTGAGGTAGAGCCTAGAAGTAGTCTAAATGCCTAAACACAGAGAGAGAGAGAGAGAGAGAGAGAGAGAGAGAGAGAGAGAGACCAGATGGTTTCTTTGGTTGCTTGGTAATCGCTGCCTAGTAAGTGTGCAGAGTCAGTAGAATAGCGGCGTCTACTGGTTGTCCTACCCCATTTAGGTCGTTGGGTTATAGGGAGGTGTTGACCGACTGGCAGAGCACTGTAGACAGGATTAAAACTTAAACCATCTGTGCCCTCCTCCTGCGCAGTCTCATAAATAGTACACATCATTCATGTGGAAATTTGTTTTGTTCCATGTGTTGCCCACCAACCAATACTCTTCTCAGGGAGTTTTATGCTAAGATCTCATGTAAAACAGTAGGTCTAGCAGCTTGTGTGTGTGTGTGTGTGTGTGTGTGTGTGTGTGTGTGTGTGTGTGTGTGTGTGTGTGTGTGTGTGTGTGTGTGTGTGTGTGTGTTTGTTTGTTGTGTGTGTGTGTGTGTGTGTGTGTGTGTGTGTGTGTGTGTGTGTGTGTGTGTGTGCACTAATCACTGGTAAATTGTTTACCCATCCCTGTCCCGCCCCACGTCACAAGGTTGCTGTCACTTGACCAGCATGCATGCCTCTCCACCTCACGTCTCTTATTATTTGGCAATGTACTTATTCTTTCTTCCATCTCTATCTCTTCTCACTCTCCCTCTCTGCCTCTTCTTCTATTACATTCACACATGGTCACAATACACATTTTGTTTATACACAAATAAAAACACTACCTAAAGTCTATAGTAGGCGTTCCTCACCACATAGGCTACGTCATGAGAGGAGTGTAGATAGAGTTGTTGCCCAATTACTATACTGATTTTCCTGTAGAGACGCTTGTTCCTTTTTGTGGGTAGGCCTCGTAAAAAAGAAGAAAAAAAAAAAAAAAAACATGTTGTGTATTTTTGTAAGTGGGAAGTTCTTTGACACATAATTTTTCCTTTGCAGACAGTTTCCTCCCAAAAACCATGATATTGACTCACTGTAACGGTACACATTTTACTCCTTTACTGCAATATACGCTTTGCGGTATAAAACAATGGGCGAGGGCCACATTTCTGAGTGGTTTCTTCAGTTCAGACATTAACTCATTTGCCTTAAATTAAATTTGGAGTTGTTTTTGGGAAGGGAACTACCCCTTTCTGTGGCACAGATGAATTTGGTACTTAGCAGAGGCAGACACAGTGTGGAGGGGAGATATCAAAGTCAAAAGTGATATCACAGCACATAACAAGTGAGACTTTAAAGGAAAAAAAAGAAAAAAAATTGCAGTTGGCTGACAGAGAAGTCTTATCTACTCAACAACATTGCAACTGTGGACTGTTAACGAGAGACGAGAGGACTCTATGAATTGAAAAGAAGAAGAGGACGAAAAAAAAATAGAAAAACATTCTGGGGTCATTTGTGATCAGTCTCCTTGGCATTCGTAAAAGTTTTCACTGAGACGAAGACTTTGGGGAGTTTATACAGTTGGACAAAAGGAAAAACCATGTCTCAGTGCTCGTCTCCGCTCATTCTCTTCGTCTTCCTATGCTGTCTTCCCCTAACAGGTCAGAATATTCATTTGTTTATATAAAAGTGGTGAACTTACGAAACGAAATGTCATGTAATATTGAAATATTTGTTTTATTTATAATATTATGAAATATACGCATTGGAGTCCTGCAGTGTGATCATGGAAGTCTTTTAAGTCTTTTTTTCAGTCAATTGAGTTAGGATATCTAACCGTGTGTGTGTGTGTGTGTGTGCGCGTGCGTGTATGCGTGCATGCATGTGAGTGTGAGTGGTGCGTGTGAGAATGAATGAGATAGATATCTTTTCTGTGTTTGACAATGTGTCAGTTTGTTTCTGTACCATTTGCATTGTGGCAGTGAAAAGAATGTGAATACCAGTTTCCTCCTCCTTGTGATTTGTAATTTATGAGCTAGCAGCAAATTCAATCAGAGCGCTTTTCTTTCATAGCCTGCAGTTTCTTGTTTAACTCTAGAGGGAGCCATTGAACCATACTTTGATACCGTGGTTCCTTTTCTTTTGAAGGGGTAGAAAGTTCAGGTTGTCAGAATGTGTGCAAATTTGCTGTCTCAAACTTAGTCTTGCACCTCACCTGACACATGTCCATGACAAACACTGCTTTAATGTAATATGAGTCCTTACAGTTTTCTCATATTAATGCATTTAATAATGCAATTCCATTCATTCACTTTATTTTTGCTTTGATACATCGAATTTTGAAGGGATTATTACATTTTCATGGTGCTATGGAGTTCTCTCTTTCAGTTCAATGGTGTTGCCATCAAAAACACAATTAAACTTTCCCTGCTCTCTCTCTCTCTCTCTCTCTCTCTCTCTCTCTCTCTCTCTCTCTCTCAGTGATATCTCTCCGCTGCTACACTTGTGTTTTCCCCTCCATCTCACCCATGGACTGCCTGAAATACCCTCAGGAGTGTCCCGCTGGTCAGCGTTGCCTGTCTAGCACAGCCGAAGCAGCTCAAGGTGAGCTCACAGTCTATGTGCTCAGATCCCGGTAGATTCTGGCCGGCATCTTGTCTGCCGCTTGTATTAGTCCCTTCCTGAGGTGTAATAATTACCTAACTGAGATGTTTGTAGACCTAGACAAGGGAAATAGGCCTAAGGCATTTTAATTTGTCTGTCTGTCCTTCTCAAATTGAATGCACATGCTTGTTTTGGAATGGGTGATTGTAAAACATTTCTAATTTTCTAACTTCTCTCAATTTATGCTATTGTTATTTTTCACATTACTACTGTATGTGATTTCTGGTGGACCAGACTACACCAAGATTCTGGACATTCTCAATAAGCATGTATTAGCATTTGTATACTTTGTGGTGGATGGATACCTTATTAGCCTATCTTTAAACCCACTAGTTCTGCCCTCAATATCGTCGCTGATTGGTTCCTTGAAATTAAAGTTGAGGAAATAAATGTTCATGAGATACCTTGACATATTTCTGAGCAAAATGAAATACTGTACGGAAGTCTTGAAATTTGATTTTGTCATTTACCAAGTTGGCCCCCTCTCAATCTAATAACGGCATGTGTAATCAGATGGCCTGAGGAAATAATTTTTAAATTACATTTTCTGTGCTGTGTTATTTTGTCTTGCTGGAGGGCATGGTGGTGGCAGCACCTGATATTAATCTCACAGTCCGCAGGTGGCCAGATATTTAACCACTATTTCCACAACTTTTGCAGTTACTGCACAAAAATAAACATTCATAATAGAAAGCAGAGGTGAGGAAGCCTCCATTGTCGAACCATATCACTTTAGGTTGACATGCCTTCCCTTCATTATTTACCTGTGTAAAAAAAGACACCAGAACATGTATATCAATAATGTCTACTGGATAATTAATGTCAGGCCGAGAGTACCATGAATGATATAGGGCATGATAGACTAATAAAATGTAAAAATTATAAAAAATTATACTCACCATTACTGTGGAAACATCTTTTACAGTAGTAGACGGTTTCTAAAATTCATCCATTTACTTTTGCATGCATTCAGATCTGTTATATAAAATTATTTTTATTATTACCATAGAAAAACTATGAAACCCTTTTCAGGCAATATGTCTATGTTTACACTTTGCTCCTGAGTGAGAGTAGTAGAACAGCGTCTCAAACATGAGTGATCAGTGAAACTGAAAGAGCCAGTGGGTGTCTCCTAATCAAGAAGAGAGAGATTACCTCTGAAATGCTTGGGATGCTGTCAAATTATGCCTAAATATAGATTTCAGCACAGCAGGATTTTGTATGTGTGTGTGTGTGTGTGTGTGTGTGTGTGTGTGTGTGTGTGTGTGTGTGTGTGTGTGTGTGTGTGTGTGTGTGTGTGCCTCATACATGGTCCTGATACACTGGTTCAGATCAAGCTACGGGTAATGAGTGGGAATCACTTCACTTCAGATCACCTCAGAGGCATAGAAGTTATCACTGTAATAATGTGATTGTGTATTGACAACTTTTTTCCAGTATTACACTGCTCTTCTTGTCCTTCTCCTGTCCAAACAAATACCACACACAGACACGGATGGATAATACATTTATGTATAGAAATATTAGACACACATTTAGTAAGCTAGAAAACAACTCAGCAGTGCCCTCTTCTGTCTCTGTAGGAAGTCTACGCCTGGTTCTGTATGAGAGAAGTTGTGCCATACCAAGCCAGTGTGATCTGAAAGGGGAAAAACACGCAGCGGGCCTGAACTTCACCTATCACAACGAATGCTGCGACACAGACCTGTGCAACTCAGCCATTGGCATTAGTGCCCCCTCCTGGACAGGGATGGTACTGAGCCTCATCGCACTCCCACTGGTGCACATTTTGGGTTAAGTGGTGATAGATATTTCACACACCTGGTGCTAAAGTAGATTAGACATAAGTGTACACATAAACATACAACCAATAAGGCATATGGACTTTCATAGTTCAAACAAAGTGAGTGTGTTGTAGGCTACTGCAAACTAACTTTCTCATGCCTAGACATATGTATACAGTATTAGGCTATACAATTCATTTGAAGACTTCTATAAATACAAATGCATATGTAGCCTACAATGACAAGAGAAGGCTGAAATAACACTGAAAAACCGAATAACTGTACTGACTACATTGTCTAAAATTAGCCAGTTGTTAGCTGCATGCGGACAAAAATACAGCGTGTGGTTATGGTTGCAATCTCTCATCACTGTCAGCTTCCTTCATTCCTTCTGCTTTTGTTGGTAGCCTATCGGAGACCAAGACAACTACTGTAGTTTTTCAAATAACAGTTAGTCAATAACAACCACGTGCTTGGAAATTGACTTATTAACTTATTGAATGGCAACTTATTCTAGGTTGATGTATAGTTTCTTACTGCATATCAGCTGACTTCATAACCAATCTGTGCTGTATGAGGCTTTTACATGCTGCTTAGCCTCTATGCAGAGACACAAAGGTCTCTGTGTAAGAAAACACCTTTGGCGTTTTTGAACTAGAACAGAGGAATACACCCAGATAAGACAAAAATACAAAAATAGAAAGTTTTGAGAACTACATGCAGTAGATATGACTCTTATGATATCCTAAAGGTCTTTAGGAAATTCTTTATCATTCTACTGTATATCTAGGCCTGTACTTTATTTTACACTTTAGTTCAATTTGGGGATTTATTTTGTAGTAGGAATTTATTGTAGTCAGAGCCAGAGGCAAAATATAAAGATTTTTTTATTCTGTATATGAAAACACTCCTCAGAAACCTGCAATGATTTTGGGAATGTTTGTGTGTGTGATGACACTGTTCTATCAAATTCTGCAAAAATAAAACAACTTACATCATTAAGATTTGTAAATGTGTGTGTGTGTGTGTGTGTGTGTGTGTGTGTGTGTGTGTGTGTGTGTGTGTGTGTGTGTGTGTGTGTGTGTGTGTGTGTGTGTGTGTGTGTGTTGGTTTCTAGCACTTAGTGTCTGCCCTTGCCAGGTGTGGCTGCCCTTGGGAAGAGACAACCCTGCCAGCATGCAAACGTTTACTGTCTGGTACATTAACTAGGTCTCACACAATAAATGGTGCACACAAATCCTGGAACTAAAACCAGCAAAATAAACTCACTTTGTTTCTTTATATATCACACCTTCAATCTCTGTTGTCAGCCTGCAAGCTTTTATCATTTGACACAGGGCCGTCGCAACAGGACAGGCAAACCAGGCAATTGCCTAGGGCCCCAGGCTAAAAGGGGCCCCCAAGATTGACTGTTTAATCATTTTAGTGTTTAGTTGGTGGTGTTTTTTAAATAAAATACTAGTTATACAATTGCAAGTTCAACACAAATAATTATATTAATGAAAGTTGCTTGAAGATTATAACATTGTGGTTTATGTGGTTGTTTATGGGAGGTGAAGGGCCCCCATGCCCTGTTTGCTTGGGGGCCCCTTAGTACCTTGAAACGGCCCTGATTTGACAGCAAGAAAACCTGAATCCTGCACCTTAAATTCTCAGCAAACAGGTTTGAGTCTGAAAAGAAGAAAGGATTATGGATAGGATCCAGCACAGGCACACACACACATGCATGCACACACCCACACACACGCACGCGCACACACACACACACACACACACACACACACACACACACACACACACACACACACACACACACAAACACACACACACACACACACACAGTAATATTATACCAGTACAAAAGAACAAAGGGTTGGGTTCTAACAGTGTCAGTGCAAGGTTAAAAAAATAAATACAGGTTCAGCATCAACAGTTTACACACAGAAGCACATATAATCGAACACACAAACAGAATCGAACACACACACATACACACACACACACACACACACACACACACACACACACACACACACACAATCATGCTATATCTGTTCAGAGAATTACACTGTACATACAGTGCTGTACTGTAAGAATCAGAGTCAAAAGAGTATATCACCAAAAGCTGTAAAAATCTGTAAAAACCTGTAAATTCTCAGTACACTGGGCTCAGTACATTAATGGTAAACAGATAATACTATGGGTGGGCATGTATGTAGATAAGATAACTGCTGTATATTGACAGCCTCCTATAATGGTCATATAATGGACATGTCGTTCCACGCTGGTGGAATGACCTACAGAGCACTACCAGAGAATGGGCGTTCCTGCCTCCTACACTCTAAGACCCCCTAGTGATATTTTCTTCTAAGACTTCTATGTAGCTTGATTGTTAATCCTCTTTTGTAAGTCGCTTTGGATAAAAGCGTCTGCTAAATGCATAAATGTAAATGTAAATATACTGTAATGGCTGCTTACTCAATGAATAGGTAAATGACCCCACTGTCACTGGTAATTACTGTAAGGTCATAACTCCTTAAATGCTGCTGTACTGTGTAATTATTTAAAGAAAAAGCACAGCAGGTGGAGAGAGAGAGAGAGAGAGAGAGAGAGAGAGAGAGAGAGAGAGAGAGAGAGATTGGGCGTGAGAGAGATTGTTTTCTGTCTGTCATCACTGCATGTCAACATCAGAGGTGAGGATCCTTTGATGCATTTCCACTTGATTTATTATGACAAGTGGCATTACAAACTCACTTAGCAACTTAAGTTACAAATGATACAATACTTGTTTTGTTTTGCTTCTTTGGGAAACACCATATTCATTATCTTATATATCAGTAATACCATGAGTTGACAATACGATGTGTTAAATACTCAAACCCTCAAGATGTTCTTCTCATAACATTTTCCGGCTTTTGTGCAACATAGCAGATCTAGAGTAGACTAGAAATGACATGCCTTAGCAGTAGCAAATTAATTTTACCAGAAAGTACGTCTAGCCATCAGCCACAGGGAACTGGTAGTAACCACCTCAAAATAAAAGAAACCCCAATCTTCTAACAGTTCCAGTGGGAGATGTTTGGAATGTTTTTGTGTGCTTTAGATAACTATCTCTAGCTTTACACCACAAACTACAGAGTGCTGGCACAGATACTGTATGTCTCTGGTGCTGCCAACAACCTACTTTTGGAACAAAACTCTTTGTACTATTACACCTCACAACACTTGGCTTCACACAACAGTTCAACCTCAGCTGTCGAGCTATTCCAGTTTGTCACCTTACATTTTGACTTTGAGAAATCCACCATTCTGTAATCTTGTGGCTCTACAATGACCTCAAACACCCAAGGTGACACCTACACCTCAGCTCAGCACTTTTGCATAACACACTAGAAAATGTGGGAGGGAAAGTTAGGGAGAAAACCAGCTCAGGCTCCAGAGCATTATGAACCACCTGAACGTCATCATGACTCATGATTCATCAAGAGATGAAACTAAAAACGTGAACCCAACACTCATCTCATTACTTCAATACGCCCCAAACAGAACGTGAGCAATGTATGTGAGGAGGACACCATTTCAGTAGCAATACATGCTGCAAATTGAACGAGGCCAGGAAGATCATTGCTATTATTGTGCCGTATACTGCATGGGAGAGGCTCTCTCGCTCTCTCTGTACGTTCATGATGTGGCTGAAAAGGTCTGATAATCTTTAAGTACTCATGTAAATACAGTATCCGTCAAAGGGACTTCCATGTACCCTGCTGCTAAACAAGCTCATTGTTTTACAGATGACTAATGATGTACAGTATACACTATTTCCTTGTGCTAAAACATCCACGCTGCCCACACACGGCAACGACTCGTGCACAGGCACAGGCTTCTACATACTGTCTCACTCACAATAAGAGGAAGTGAAGACAAACCTTGGTCCTTAAACAACGCTCTTAATAACCACAGCCCAGTGAAACTAAAAATGACTCACAAAGTTTCAGTACTGCATTTGCAGCACATAGGTTTTCTTTACATGAAGTTTGCCTCTATTTTCCACTCAACTAGCTGAGAGCTGATATATGAATATTAGAGAACTGACCAACCTGAAATCTCTTGAGATTTTTTAATGTATATAAACTGTAAGACTTTGGAAAGCACTTGTTTTTGTGTTTTTGCTCAATTTATGCTAACTATAAATGAAAACCTCTATTACCCCAAAGGGAATTTGTCTTGCGACCAGGAGCCAAACAAATAGCAAACCAACACAAGGACAACAACACATGGACTAAAAGCATCTAAAAAATGAATAAGAAAATAAATATAACATCTGTATTCACAAAGCCACCCATGGACACTCACAACCACTTACACACACTCACCCACACACCCATCACTAATCACTAATAACGGAAGAAATAGAAAGACAAAGGGTTTTTTTTCTCCCAAAGTATGTTTTTATTTTTTTTTTTAATTTTCCTCACATTAATTGAAAAAGCTACTCTGGATTTACCAAAAATGTTAGAAGGTTAGAAAAGAGTTTGATTGTCAACCAGTCATCCATCAAATTTGAAACTGTAACAACATGCAACTTTTATTCCTAAATCTGTTTAAAAACTTTATGTTGTTAAGAAAACAATGACAGTACATCATTGATAGGAGTCCCTGATATCATCTACAAATGTGTAACATAGTACAAACACTTACATTTATAAAACCTCTGGGGCAACTTGGTCCTTTGCAAAATACGGTTGAGGCCACATTATAAAACATCATGTTTGTGCATACATTATATTCACATAGGGTGGTATTCTCCCAGGTGCTAAAATACAAAAATGCTTAGTGCAGGTCGAAAAAATACTTCGAGCTAAGCACATTATTGCACTTGGGAGAATACCAGCCATACAGTATTGTGCTTCATATCGTCTTAAATACTAATCTAATTCAGTCTTCATTGGTTAAAATTACTTGGAATAGTGTGAGCAAGACACATAAACCAATTTCTTGAATTTTAAACTTAATCTGGCATAAACACATTCCATTTGACAAACACACACACACACACACACACACACACAGTGTAGAGGCAAGTTCATACACTCTTTACGGTAATGATGCAATGAGGTGCACTTAGGTGAAAGGGCCTCCACAGACTTTGATTTGGACCTGGTGGGAGTGGGGGTTATCCCGTATCTGGGATCACAACCTTAATCTCGCCAGCCGTTACGGTAAAGACATGTAAATGACTCACTGCACATTTACAGTACGCCAGCATATAAAAAGCAACAGAGAATCGGATTCACTGGCACAGTTACTACTTTGGGCTTAGTCTAAAGGCACCTATAAGGAGGGAGGAGACAGACAAGACCTCGGAGAGGGGATTGAAGGATTTTTGGCTCATCAAGCTAACACGATTGTCTGGGACATTTAGAGCAGAGGCTTTTGCTTGCACACTAAGCTCTTACTTTTTGCTCTTCTCAACTGAAATTTATTTATCTAAAACACAGTGTATGGTTTGATTGAAATTCATGATTGAAAAATAATGTTCCATTTCCAATTTGTATTATTCAAAGATTCCAATTTGTAATTAAATTGAATTTTATGAGAACGGAAATATAAGGCTTGTTAACAAAGAAAAAAGAAACATATTGTATATGTATATTGTATAACAAAATGTGAGTCCTTTTCTCCTGCTACTGTTCTCATTACTTATGAGTTATGTTCCTTTAATGTTACATCCAACTACAGGACAGCTACTGGGTGACCCGACACACAGCTCTATCCTTTTAAACCAACAGCTAACTTCATACAAATGGACCCCACATGCCATCTGATCCTCACAATCTACCTACATCAAATGATCAAAGTCATCCACTGAACCAAATGCTTTCTGCATGTGCTGAGGCTGTGCTGTGTCTTGTGGGAGAATAGAGGTAAACCAATGGCATGTCAGCTGATGTTATTAATAGCTTTAAATTGGCACACTGATTTGACCACACTATAACTTTAGCTTCACACTCCCATCTTCAACTTTGCCAATCGTAGAAATTATTAGACATCCGTGCTAAAACCAGCATTAACACCGGACTCGAGGGGGTTTATTGCTATAGGTATGTATATAATCATGTTATTTATCAAAATAACATCATCTGTTGTATGTCCAAAGGCAACGGAAGGGGCAAGTGCACTTAAAGGCCATGTAATGATCTCACTGCACTAAGAGAAGGTAGTGAGGCTCATAGAACAGAGAAAGGAAGCTTGAGTCTGTAGCAATCATTTCCTGTGGTTAGCTGCTGAGTGTTACGCCCTGTCACAAAAGCCTGAGCCTTGCCTTGTTGTATTCCCAGGGATCAGGTTTTGAGTATCAACTTTACACGACAGATATTCATAAACAAACAGCAGTGTAACAAGTAGGAGGTGGCAGGAAGTCGTATGCACAACGCTGTGTATAAACTTACAAAAGAGAAATGTCTGTGCGAGTGTTTGTGTGTGGATCTATCTAACTGTGTGTGTGTGTGTGTGTGTGTGTGTTTTCCTGTTCATTCGTAGGCATGTGCATGTGCGCATGTCCGTGTGCCAGAGTTTCAAGGACATTGACAAATGTCTTCATTTGCATAGAGGGAAATGGACAGGCTGACTGTTTTGAGAAAACAAAATAATAATAATAGAAAAAACATTAAACAAAATATTGTGTCTTTAAAAGTTACAGCAAAGACAAATATGACAAAACAATTTGGGACGCAACAACAATCATTAAGAGCTGGCATGAATTTGCTGTTTGATTAAGCCTGAGCGATGCTTACACAAGTGTATGTGTTTAAGCTGATAATATGAAAGTGAGATTTGCTTGCCCTGAGCTGTGCAAGCAGAATGGAGGTCGCCTCTCTCTTTAGTACAGTAGTGCAGAGAGGGATTAGACTATGGAAAACACTTTCAGTCATACAAATCTTCATGACCAGCTAATGGATTTGTGGGGAGGGGTGAGGGGAGTGTTCAGCATCAACATGCAAAACACTTCAGCATGAGCTTTAGCCTCATGTGCTATACACTTGAAATTTGAAATGTTTTCCTTTTCAAAGACCAGCCTTTGAAGTTTTTGAAATTTTCATACAAAGCCACATGCATGTCCGCATTACCTATGTATATTTTAGTGTGTGTGTGTGTGTGTGTGTGTGTGTGTGTGTGTGTGTGTGTGTGTGTGTGTGTGTGTCCATGTTTTGTCTGATCCCATCTTCAGCCTACTTGAGAGCTTTGGCCACTTGAGCATAAGCAAAGTGGACCTCGGCATCGGTGGGGCAGGTAGAGGAGAACTCCTCGCGGGCATACGCTGCATCCAGGTACCGGCACAGGTTGACTAGGGTACGTGGGATTGAGAAGTTCCTGTACTTCAGGCACACCACCTATGGACACAGGGAATGAAGAAGTCAAATCATAAAGCCTGTGTGTGTGTGTTTCTGTGAATATGTATAGCTGGTGAGAAAAAAGAGATAGAAGGGGAGAGAGAGAGAGAGAAAAGAAAAAAAGGAGAGAAACTAGGCTAAAAAAAAAGCCAAATGTTAATAATGCAATGTGTTAACTTAAAATAATGTGTAAGATAGCGGAGAAGAGCGAGAGATTTTTGCAAAAAAATTGTAAAAATTAAGCAAACGTTTTCAAATCTCAGAAGATTTATCCATGTACAAAAGAAATTGTGGTTGATTACAAGTTACACTAAACAGTCTTGTCACCTTGACGATATGCAACTTAGGAAGCAAGTTGCAGTCAGCCAGTGTGAGGTCTTGGCCGTCCAGGAACGGGCGCGAGGAGGAAGTGACATCATCTGCGCTGTTCTCGTCAATTTCGTCAGGAAGTGGCGAGCCGAGAAAGTCGTCTAACTTCTTCAGCGCCTTCAGCAGGCCCTTCTCTAGATCTAACAATGACAGCCACAGAGATTTGAGTCATGAGAGAGAGAGAGAGAGAGACTTGGCAACTCATTATTAACCAAAAATAACTGACAGATAATAACATGAAGGTAATATAGCTAACTCTTTTCATATCATTATTGGTCAGAGATGGCTAAACACCCAGGTTTTTAACACACTATTTTTCCCCATTGTTTAAATGTGTTGTGAAACTTACTATCATTGAGAGCAGGGTTGGAGTTCTTGATGTAGGCTGAGAACTTGGCAAAGACGTCCACACCTGCACCATTGCATTCTGGGTTGCGGGCCGCTAGCTTGGGGTACCTGAGGGGTGGTGAGAGGGTTAATGCCACAGACCTAGGAGCAGGGAATCATGGGTCATTATGTTACCAAACAGGAACATGTATGGTTAGAAAAATGAGTCTATGGTTATGGTTATGGTAATGCTTTAGATTAGGGTACACATAGGCCTAGTATTCACCAACTAGCAGCTTATGACCATACAAATTAATAACATACTACATTTGTTAGTTAGAAGTCACTTACAATTAATACCTTTTTAGTCATGGTAAAGCATTTAATATAATTTTTCTGTTATAAACCCTTGATTAAGGCTTATTCATAATAAGTAGCCTAAGCTAGTTGCTGTATATTTGCCCAGTAAGGGACCGACAAGGTGGTAATACAACATTCA
This sequence comes from Sardinella longiceps, assembly GCA_027497455.2. NCBI lineage: Eukaryota > Metazoa > Chordata > Actinopteri > Clupeiformes > Clupeidae > Sardinella > Sardinella longiceps. The sequence continues at coordinate 25,280,851 of JAODXP020000029.1, forward strand.
ATCAAGAATCAATCAAGAATACAAGGACTTTGGACACTATTAAGAACTTACAGTTTTTCATCTTTTCTAAATAGCTTACTTCTGAAGGAGATTAACAGTTCTTGTTATATTATACTACCTTATAAGCCCTATACTAATACAAAACATATCAAGATCATGAACCATATTACATCAACTAACTACTTACAATGAATAATAGTAATTAGGGTTTTTAATTAGAGGAATTATTTGTTAATATATTACTATGTAAGTACGATATGCTCCTACTGGAAAAGGTATTAATAAGTAACTTGTAATGACTAATAAATGGCTAATATGTTACTAATTTGCATAAGACTATAAGGGTGGGTATGTGTACCCTAATCAAAAGTGTTACCATGATTGGGCATGTGACAAATAATATAACATGAAACTTGAAGATGTACAGATAGAAAGGCATAAAAACAAAAGCATAAGTAGGCTGAGTGATGGATCTGTGGATGCATCTAGATGAATGAATGAATGAATGAACGAATGAATGGATGAATGAATGAATGAATGAATGAATGAATGAAACTCATGGCTTACTTGGGGGGGCAGAGGTTGTCCTCCAGAAACTCCTCAATCTTGTTAGTGTCGGTCTTGACTTCTGTGCCGTACAGGAGGAAGGGAGGCTGAGCGCCGGGGGCCAGGTCTTTCAGGATGTCTGGCTTTCTGCAAAGGGCCCAGTCAGGCATGGCAGGGAAGGGACATAAGTGACAAATACCTTGCAGCATAAAATATATTTTCTACTACAACAGCAAATAATCTAATCATCAAAACAACACTTGCTTAAGTAACACTGACCGACTCGTGACATAGTATTACTTCTGGGTTGATTAAACAATGCTATCTGTAGATTTCAGTAAGATTGACAGCCACAAGAAATAGAAACAAACAAATCAGACATCTCCATCATCCTCCATCACAATCTTGCCAGAGTAAAACACTACTATACAAGTTGACACATTGTACAACAAAAGAAACACCCAGACAACCCCTGTAGAACAACCTTCCTGAGAACAGCTGATTCAATGTCAGTCTTTAGTGCTATACTATAAAACAGTATCACTGACTTATCCATGTAGCTTCAAGCTTCAAAAACACTTTGTGAAAACAACACATCACTTTTGAGACGCTCAGGGCAGTTTTCTAGTGGTCACTCCTGACGTTGCCTGGATAACCAGCCTTGTAGCCTATGCTGCTATGAGCCCCTCTGCTCCTCACACTGAGCGGCTCAATCACTGACTGTGCTGTGCATGTTTAGGGATGGACTGACCTCCTCATGTCCACGGTGGTGACGTTGAAGGTGACTCCTTTCAACCACAGCACCATGAAGAGTCGCTGGGAGAAAGGACAGTTCCCAATGCTCTGTCCATCACTGCCAGCCTTGAAAGGAAAGAGATGTTGATACACTATGCCAAAATACATACAGGTCTAATATAGTTTCACTAAGTTGGTAAGGAATTCATATTAATGTTGATAATTGACCTTAATGACCTTCAAATAGGAGTATTCTTTCCATACCTCTGAAGCACTAGGCCTATGTTGATTTCTAGAGTCTGAACTGTTTATAAACAACTGAAAATGTGCATCAGATTTTTGAGCATGCTTAAAGGACCTTGTTACTAGGGAGAACCTAGAAGAATGTGCGGGCAAATCACTCCACAAGTCCATGTGGATTTGAGGACATTGTAGTATGAATCATCAAAACAACTGGAACCAATCATAACCACTCACCCAGCAAGGGACAGGCTCAGATTAAATGATAGGTCTACACAATTAATTATAGAATGTAGGATACTAATCAAAGCGCATTGTATTTAGCATTGAAAAGCTTAAACAACAGCATCAAAACAGCTGTTCAAATGAAAGAGACTTGCAGCAAATTTAAATTTAATGTAATGAGGACTACAGACCCACTTCAGTCTAGACTGAGGTAGTCTATTTACTAATTTTGCTGTCTAATATGCCTATGAATATGAATTTCAGAAAATTGTCAAGGCCAATATGAATTTCAGAAAAGGTCAGACAACTTATTCTAAGTCAATTAGATTAATTACTCATCTAATTAGACGGACCCTGAGATTTCAATTTATCTAATGGCCCTGGTGTTCCAAAAGAGACATTGGCCATGTCTTAATACGATTAACTGGGGCGCGTCTCTTTAGACTATTTGGGGGTTTTGTCCGTTTCCTACTAGCTGAACCATGTAGCAGGTTGGGTCGTGCAGCATGCGACCGGAAATCAGGGTGAAGGGGGTGGGGGCCGCATCGTAACAAAGAATCTTTATGCGTAAAGAAAATAAATATATCAAGATGTAACCTCTCACACAGTAGAATCCTTATGAGCAGCGTTGGACTCCGGAAAAGTGCCTTTTTTTGCTTTTCCACCCGAACGACAACGCCCAAGCAATAGGGGTTACTATAAATAGACTAGAAATCCATCTGAACTTTGGCAAGGAATATACATGTGGCAAAAGTGCATGTCTGGCAATAAAATAAAATAAAAACTCCGTCTTTCTCTTTCCAGGGGATCAACTCATCATTATCAGCGATCGGAAGTTACAAATAGGAAGTTTAAACGTGCCCGTTATTGAAAAGAAGTGACACTGAGTTGACATGAAGATAACTTATGTCAAATGCCAAATATTTTTCTACATTGTGTGCTTAGTCTATCTAGTCAACCGTCACGTCTCCATCCACCATGCTACCATGACGTAATCTTGTCAGTGGTAATTAACAAGTTACAAAGTAGGGTAATGGCCGCCACATCAACATGGTACAGTTTCCAACCACAAGTTGACATCCTTACCTTTACGAAGAGTTCAACTTGAGCTTGGTCCTCGCTCATGGTGTCTCGTCACACTATTGCGCAGCTTTTAGAAAAGACAACGAAGTAGATTAATTAGACTTGCAGTACGCCTACAGCAACTGTTGCCATAAAACAGGCTGAACAGAAAAGGAAGCCTACAGATGCACCCTGGTCTTTTGACAGTCACTTGACAATGGAAAGCGCTTCGCTTACCCTTAGGCGGGGATCAGAGGGTGTGCAATCTTCCGCAAAGTGCCTGACAGCAACACAGTGGACAAAACAGAAAGTAACGACAAACAGACCAGGAAACAGTGTGATATCAGGTAAACTTCAAATGTGCGCAAATGGTGACTTTGGATGAAACAAGCAGAAATCGTCGCTGTATTACGCCTTCTTTACTTCCCTCCCTCTCTCAGATTCAAGCGATGCACTAGTCATTCCTCCATTTCCTGCCGCGTCCAACCGAGAGAGGTCCCTTCGCAAGGTGGCCTTTCAAGCTGTTAGACGTGCTCAGTGATGCACATCAGTGCCTAATTGAATTCCAATGAGATTTAATGATGCTACAAATTTAACCTACACTTCACCAACTTAAAGAAAAAGACTCCTCATAACGTCTAGAAGTTTCCACACATGGATAGACAGATTGTAACTGTTGCTGTTGTCAGCCACCAACTGGTGTCTAATCGGATGCAGTGCATCCAAGCGTGCGCTTAAGTTAATTTCGCTACAATCACTCAGAACTGGACACTACATTCCACCGCAGCTTCATGCACCGTTTACCGCATTGTACATGCGCAGATGCTCTGTATCAGACATCCGAAGTCTCCCTGAAGGTCAATGTCAGGGAGACTCCCTGATATTGATAATGCCTCCCTGATGCCCGCAAATTGAATAATATCTCCCTGAATCTAGAGCTGGCAAGCCAGATCATGCAGGTGAAACATTTACCTCTACATCGCGCATCTTAGTATGCGCGCATATGAGAGTGAACGAGAGGGACAGAGAGAGAAGTAGTGCCTGAGGGAACAGTGTGCGTGCCTGCTCGTATAGAGCATGTCGGGCGCAACTATTTAAAACTTTCTGTAAACCAACAATATATGAATTAGCTGTTAAATATAATAGTCTACATTTCCTTGAATAATACAATTTATTGAAATACAGGATGAATAGTTGAAACAAAGTTATGTGAATAGTTAGTAATGTTGTGATATATGTTAAAGTGAGAAGTTCATGAAAAATTCTTAAATTGTTGTGATATATGTTAAAGTGAGAAGTTCATTATATAAAATAAAAAATAGGCTGTATTGCTCACCTGTTGCATGTAGTCTAGTCATACGCACATCACACTTTGTAACACAATTTAGTTGTAGGCCTACACCACAGTAAGAAAACTTAGTCTAACAAGGTTGGTGGGCCCTATAATTTCAGCCAATCTCCCTCAATAATGACTACGATAATATGGGTGGTATTGTTTTAACAAATATAACATTCTATTCAAGCTTATCTATCTATCTATCTATCTATCTATCTATCTGGATAAATAAGAACAGAAATGGCAAGTCAGGTCCTCTTGTTCAACCTCATTAATACTTTTATTGGATGAATGGTTCAAAAATGACCACAAATCCCTTAAATGTGCTCTTGAATGAGCTGAAGCCCTCCGTTATGTGTTGTTTTCAAAATAACACATAGTGCTGTTCCCCCACCCTTGAGAAAATTAATTGCATTATGCTCTGAGACAATAACATGTACTACTGGCACTAGGCCAGTCTCCAGGGGGAAATGCATCATTCCACAAAGTAATACTACACTTGGGAACCTTTTCATTTGTGGTAAACCAGTGGAATACGTGGGTTTTTAACAGGGGGTCCGTGATGACTTTCCAGGTGGTCCATGGTATGGGTTCCAGTTAAAACTTGGTTTTTGAATTTTTGATTTTTGAAAACTTGATTTGAGAAACAAACACAGCTTTAAGCACAAATGCTCTTATGTGTCCATCACTCCAAATGCAGTGTAAAAATGAACTTTCTACTTAATTGTGGTGGTCACTGGTTAAAATGTCTTTTCATTTTGTCATTTATTTCAATCTTTTTGTTTCTAACATCCCCTGCGGCACTCCCCTGACGGTGGGCCGCTGATGACTTCTTTGTCAGAATGGTGGTCCCTGAGACTGAACCAGTTGAAAACCCCTGCTTTATCATGTAGGCTACAGACATTAAAGGAATACTTTTTATTAAAATGGATTATTCACCCTCTTACCTGGAGTTACAAACCGGATTCCAAAATAGTTCGAACACTGTACAATTTGTGAATAAAAAAGGAATCCAATAATTTACAAATCTAATGAACTTGTATTTCATTCACAATATAATATAAAGTAGATAACATGGTAAATGTTAAAAAATAGACATTTTGAAATGCTATGCTAAATATTGGCTCATTTTGGATTTCATGAGAGCTACACATTCCAAAATAGTTGGGACAAGGTGCCAGAAAAGTAAAATGCACATATAAGGAACAGCTGGAGGACCGATTTGCAACTGACAGTATTTGGTCAATTGGTAACATGATGGGATATGAAAAGAGCCTCTCAGATTAGCAGTGTCTCTCAGAAGTCATGATGGGTAAAGGATCACCAGTTCCCCAAATGCTGCAGCAAAAAGTAGCAAAGCCACATCAGAAAGGAGTTTCTCAGAGAAAAATTGCAGAGTTCATCATCTACAGTGCATATCAACATCCGAGTCTGGAACAATCTCTGTGTGTAAGGGTCAAGGCCAAAAAAACATACTGGATGCCAGTGGTCATCGGGTCCTTAGACGGCACTGCATCACAGTCAGGAATGCTACTGGGCTCAGGAATACTTCCAGAAAACATTGTCGGCGAACACAATCCACCGTGCCATTCACCATTGTCAGCTAAAAACTACAGTATATACTGTAGGTCAAAAAAGAAGCCATTTCTAAACATGATCCAGAAGTGCAGGCGTTTTATCTGGGCCAAGGCCCATTTAAAATGGACTGTTGCAAAATGGAAAACTGTTTTGTGGTCAGACGGATCAAAATTCAAATTTCTTTATGGAAAACCAGGACGCCATGCCATCCGGACTAAAGAGGATAAGGACAACCCAAGTTGTATCACTTGTTGTTAGCGCTCAGTTCAGAAGGCTGCATCTCTGATGGTTGCATAAGTGCGTGGGCAGTTTACGCATGTGGAAAGGTACCAGTACCATCAATGCTGAAAGGTATATCCAAGTTCTAGGACAACATATACTCCAATCCAGACGTTGTCTTTGTCAGGGAAGACCTTGTATTTTCCAACAGGACCTTTCCAAAGTACATACTGCATCAATAACATAATGGCTGTGTAGAAAAAGGATCTGGGTACTGAATTGGCCAGCCTGCAGTCAAGATCTTTCACCCATAGAAAACATTTGGCGTAAAGAAGAAGACACGACAAAGACCTAAGACAGTTGAGCAACTCAATTCAAATCAACTATTCTTTCTCTCTAATTGATGCTCTTTTTTCCCTGCACCTGTACAATATTGGATGTGCATGCACTTTTTGCCATAACTGACTTTTTAGAGTCTCTCTCTCAAATTGCTGACTGCATTGATGTCAAACACCTATTTGGTTTTACACCAAAAATGTTGTGCTTTACTGCCTCCTTCAATAATCCCTCTTTAGAATGGGATGCTATGCAAGAGGTAGCTGGTATAATGCAATACTTTTGTTGGTTTGTTGAGTGTAAATGGACAGCAAAATTGTTTAAATCTATCCAACAGATCTACTATTTATACCGCGCAAGCTATTTACACAATATTCTGGACTTTATAAATACAAAAGAGAAATTGACCTGAGATATCACTATCATGCATTGGAAATCAAATGTGATGTCATGGGGTTGAATAGGTGAAATCATAGTGTTCTCTGTGTATTATGTGTTCTTGAACACAAGATGGCGCCATAGTTGTATAGTTGTGAGCTGGGTGGGGCTTACAGTAACATGGTGGCACACAGATGGTCACTGCCTTCATGGTGAAGTAGATGAAATTGAGCCTTAAGGTAGGCCTATATATGGCCAAAACAAATTTGACTCTCAAATTTTACAGAGTTGTTATCTGTTTAATCATTTTAAAAAGCTATCCATTTCTTGTCACCCTAGACCATGTTTCTTGTTACATGAAATGTGTTTTCATTAGGCTGTTAAAGAAAAATAATAAATATATAAAAATAAATGTCATCTCCCTCCATAGACTGTTAAAGTCAGTCGAGTCAGTAAAGAAATTGATTCTTATTGCAGATATTTTTTTATTCCCTTGTTCAGTGCTCTTGGGTACCTTGAAAGGCATCTTATAAATAAAATAAATACATTATTAGTATTACCAACATTACCATCAATTATTCAATTGAAAGAAATACTTGTATTGATCTCAGAATGGTTAGTATTTTGGACAATATAAAAGTGGGCGAGAATTGCTTGCAATTTTGAAATTTATTATTAATTCATTATTATGCAAAGGGTATCTAGCCTATTGATTGTAAATGGAGTAGTTTACTGTAACAGCTTACTCTTTTAGCTCACAGATATGAGTGTTGCGAAAAAAGGGTGTTGCCTGAGTGAAGGCGTACAGTACAACAATTTATTTGAGATCATACATGTAGGCATACTGTAGTTGAGTGTTTTCACTATCTTACAGGTAATCACTAAATCATACTCCCTCATTAAGCATTCCATGTATTTCATTACTAATTAGATCCCATCAATTAATCAATTAAACACAGAAAACACAAAAAGCACTGGAGTACAGACACGCATCTACAGCACATGTGGGCTGAGTTAGGTGTTGAAAGCCACACTCACTAGGGCAATGCTGAAGGCCCCAAAAAGATAAGAGGTGTGAACAGTCCTTGCTGCATTGCATAGATCTGTAGCGCAACAGCTAAAAGAAGAAGTAAAGCCAGCTCCCAGGATGGTGCCTGTGATGGTCTCATTGCACAAGTTAGAATCCAGACATCCACGCGTGTGAAGCTTTAGGAATCCTGTGGCGTTGAACTCTATATGAGAGAGAGAGAGAGAGAGAGAGAGAGAGAGAGAGAGCGAGAGAGAGGGTTCTTTTCATCGTCTGTGCACAGCAACTCCAGACAGTGAGGGTGAGGTGTAGAGTATATTGCGGCCTATGGTTTGTAATTTCATTGCTGAAGGTCAAAGACGCTTCTGTTATAGACTATATTGATTTATATACATGTATATAAATGTATACATTTAGCAGACATTCAAAATATAGGCTATATATTAATACGTTGGACTTTAGTATGATCAGGCTCAGTAATTTGCCCTCACTCACACATTGCACTGTTAATGAAATGCTAAGCTATGGCTGCTCATAGCAGCTTTCCTGGCACAAAATAGGAATTGAAGTGTCAAGACAGAAGCAGAACAAGCTGTCAATAAATTATAATTAGTTTATAAGGTCACATTTGTTATTATTAGTTTGATCTTGATGCTTACGTGCTTCTCCAGAGTAGCAGTTGGGTGTAGATTCATGACACTCCACCTCTTCTGGAAAAAAACATCTCCCCAAGACTCCAATACTACACTGTTCACATCTCAAGGCTTCAGCTATAGGAAGGGAAGGGGTATAAAAGACAAATTTTCTGGTTTGTTTCAACAAGGGCAGCAGAACTTTTACTTAAACACACAGACGTAGTTCCAACTGTACAGTAGACACACAACAGTGCAAGGCAAGCACATGAAACTAAATTCAAAGTGATTTTCATTATTTTACACAGTAGTTTGTAGATGACCCTTTGATAGAGATCTTTGATGATGGTGAATGTGATGATTAGGACAATGATAGTTGTGGTGATGATGATGATGATGATGATGATGATGATGATGCTTTGACAAATAAGTTGAATGAGAAAATAACTCTTGTGATTCTTGATCCAAAGGCCATTTCAGGGTTGTGGTATTATTTGTGTCCTGACAGTTATGATGTCAGACAATTAGCCTAATGCTGAGCGCAGTGAAATGGGCCATGCACATAGGCCTAGGCCTAGGCATGTGCCCAGAAATATGACAAAATATGAGAAGCCAGAGTTACAGTAAAACAACATTATACATCATAATACAGGCTTTTCTCCAGGGCAAAACAAGTTCCATTAGCTGATGGTTAAAACCACTCGGCTTAAAATCACTCAATGAAATTTAATCCCCTTTGGAGATGGAACTTGGAGCAATAGAAGAGTAGAGGGAAGGGGGGGAGCCAAATCACCTCTTTGCCTTTTATTACATTTCCTAAGTTCCTCACAAGGAAAAATATTCCATTTTGTCATACTTTTTAAATTGTCTTAGAACAGTTTATCTGTTACTTTCTGAATGCCACTAGTGGGGATGTAGACCAAAGATTTTAGATGGAAATATTGGACCTACTGTACATGGAAACCACATCCAGGGTTCATTTGGTTGGCATTTGTTTTGAAATTTGGTACTCAAACATGCAAACAGCGCAGCGACTGTATATGGTGAATGGATGTATGCGGTGAGGGTGGGAGGAGCCTCACGTTCAGATGCAGACTAAAAGTAAACAACAGCAGGTACTTCTAATTAGGTTTGCTTTTGACAGCTTCGCTAATGGCTGCAGTCATGCTGCACTTACAGCTACAATCTTAAGGAGAGCCTGCTGATTTAATCGACCGAAAAGCATCACAGTCCCCCAGAGATTCAATTACCTTTGCTGAGGGATATCAGATGGTCATTATGAAAAGCCCCCAGACAGTAGCTGACCACGAGACCAGGGCTGGCGCTGCTGCCTCAAAGCCGCAGTCTGTTGCCAGTATATCTTAGTCATACTCGTGTGACAAACAGAGAAAAGGACGAATAGAGGCACAGGGCGTGCGTGGACACTTGAGGTGGTCAAGTGTGGGCAGTTTGCTGCTCATTCTTATGAGTAATCCTTGTCACCTGAATCCTTGCTGATTCATAGCACAAGGAAACTCTCCAGTCTCAAGGAGGCCTGCAGATACGATTCTCATAAATGTTTAATTTGTGTATCGATTTTATTCACAGATATTTCTAGATCTGGCTTGGATCTGGGCTAGATTCTTTTACAAGTCAGCTGATCTTTATGGTACTCGGTATGTCTTGTAAAAGTAAAAGCAGGAAAAGAAGAGCAAAGGAAGTGATTATGAGGAATGAGGATGCACTCATCTTTTTTTATCAGTCGCTTTCAATGACCCTTTGTCCCTGGAAATCTTCTAATGTTCTCATTGAATTACAGCAAATAGTCCTTCAGAGAGAAGCTAAAGGACCTAGTACCTGCTTCAAATCAGCGTTAGGAAAAAGCATAATCTTCCAATTGTAAAACGCAAAGCTGTTCTATACCTCAGGGAATCACTCAATCTGAGTATGATAAGAGCTTTTAATTGACTGTTTGAGTGTTTGTTTTCCATATAATCACACATGCTCCCACACTCGTATTCTCTGAGCCACTTGCCTCCTGACTCAGCTTTAGAAATTAGTTGATAACAACACACATGTATTTATGATGATTATGTATTTATGATTAGCTATAGGTCTTGTAGGAAGTGCTATATGTGTTTATTGATTGTATAGTATGTTTCAAATGAGTAATGCTGCAGATGTCTGAATCTCTGTCTGTTGCGTGTCTTTTTTGTCTGTTCTGTCATTTGCATGTACTGTACAACAAATTGCCCTTTGGGGACAAGGGGCGCCGTGAGGGGGGAGACAGTTAGCATGATTCTAAGGGCTTGGCACTGACAGGGGGGCCCATAGAAAATTTGAATATTAAAATCAATAGGGACCCCAAATTATTTTTTGTCATAGGGCCCAAAATTTCTAGCAGCGCCCCTGTTGGGGACATTGCAGTTTTCCAAGTCTAAGTCTATAGCCTATAGGGTGAGTTAATGTCTGGAGGTAAAGCTCTATACTTTTTCTTCAATGCAGATAAAGAGATGAGGCTGTCCATCTATAACCTACTTAACTTTTTAACTTTTACCTCAGGAGGAAGTAGCAGCCAAAATTACTCCTAGACGTCACACTAGATGACTGGCACTTGTGTCAAAAAGTATTTTACAGAAATAGGCCAATGACTGCATGTCTTTAGGGTCTGTTGATTTTTTTTTTTTAGTGATGGCTTCTTTCTTGATAATGCCACACAACACCTTATCTTTTCACTTATATCATACCTGACCTCTTTATTCTCTTTTTAAGTATTCTCATACTACCTTGTCCAAGCCACACTCATCTCCTGTTATGTGCCACATTCATTCTCATAGCACTTTATGCATAACAACAGTATACACCGCTGAACTATTTTACAACCACATGCACAGCACATCCGTATTGGCAACAATTAACTTGACTTACCTGTACCCATGAATATCACCATGGCAACAGCCATCCACATAGTTGTTCTCATGGTGTTCAGCGAAGAGACAAATGTATGCTATTAAGTCTGAATCTTAAGCAGGTTGGAAAATAACACGCTTGTATGTCAATGCGCTTGACAGCAACACAATGGCAGAGTGAATATTAGTGGAATGACATACAGTACTGGTGAATTTCCCTGTGAATTTCCTGTGACTAGAGTGGCTTGGAATGGTGTTGGGCAGGTTCCTTGGCTCAACCAGACCACCACCGTTTCTCCGAGGCCTAAGGGCAATTTCTTAATACTGACATCATGGCCTCCTCTTAGCTCTCTCTCTCTCTCTCTCTCTCTCTCTCTCTCTCTCTCTCTCTCTCTCTCTCTCTCTCTCTCTCTCTTTTATGCATATGGGTGTTTACTGTGAAATGCATGTGGAAAGAATTCACTCGTGAAGTATGATTATTATTTGGAGTGTCATCTAAATGGTTGGTTTTCAATGATTTTCAATGGAATGGTTGAGTTTTGCCATGGAAAATCAGCAGCTTTTTATTACCAGCCAGAGGAGAGGAGAATGGACTGAATAGAATGGAAACAACCCATTTCTATAAGCTATATGTTACCGTAAGCAAGCACTCCTCCCAAGTTGAAAGTCTAAACAATTTTATTTGTTAACATAATCCCATATTACACTAGATTTGTACTGTGTAAAGGCACACTACTGATTGTCTTGAGAACAGATTGAATCAAACTGCACATTCTCTTGTGAAAGGTCACAAAATGTCTTTCAGACTAGATCTAGCCAAAAAGACTAGAGAACCAAAGGTGGCCATAAAAAGACACTCTTTTATTAGTTTTGTCCTGTAAAATGTTAAATACAAACATGGTTAGTGGGGATCTTGATATCTGTTGGAGTATACAATTTTGACGTTAATTGTCTACTTATTCAGTCCCCGAGATAAAGGATGGGACCAATCTCGGCAATGGTTAGTGCATAATATCTGTCATTTGAGAAGCTGCAAAGCTATTTCTCAAACCTAGAATTGGTTAGGGTTAGGGTTAGTTTAGTTTTAGTGGGGAGTAAAACATTCTACAAGTAGTTCTACAACACATTGGGAGTTGGGGATTTTTAGATCATCCCTGTTGCCCAGACAGAGCCCATTAGTGCTGCTCCGAGTGCTGTGGTGATGGAGAGGTGGGCAGCGGTGGCTGCATTGCATAGGTCTGTGGTGCAGCAGGTCCGGGTGATGGTGTAACCAGCTCCAAGGATACTGCCACTCGTAGACACGCAGGAGGCGTTGGCCAGGCAGCCACTGGTTTCAAAACTCAGTGCTCCAGTGACATTGAATTCTGATGAGGAGGAAAAGCACGAGACAATGACTTAATATCTTTTTTGTCTATTTTTCTAATATTTCTTTTTATTCATTTTTCATGCTCTCTCTTTCATCCTTGTTCTACATTTTTGACACTTATGTGTCTTGTTGTTGTTGTTGTTGTGTGTGTGTGTGTGTGTGTGTGTGTGTGTGTGTGTGTGTGTGTGTGCGTGTGCGTGTGTGTTTGTGTGTGTTTATGTGAGTGTTTGTGGTTTGTTTTGATCTGTTGGGCACGAGATAGGGGAGTGTGAGAATATGTAGGTCGTTTTTGAGGTGTGGTGAAAGTTGCTGTACCAGGCACCTGTTTCACCTCACCTGCTTTTCCGGTATAGCACCTGTCCTGGGTGCCGCTGCAGGTCTCCTCCGAGCTCACAAGGCACCTGCCCAGCAGCCCCACTGAGCACTTGTTACACTTCAGAGACTCCGCTGACAGGAACAAGAATTTATAGAAATCATTAAATATGTTTTAGAGATGTTTAACCTACAACACACTTCTGTGGTGAAGTGTTATTTACTGTGTGAAAATGAAAAATGTGTTGAAGGGTTTAAAAGATTAGTCACACTTCACTTGACTAGTCCATTGATTATTAACAGTATTTGACATTTCCAACAAAATACAGTAGGCCTATGTGGCCCTATGTGTTGGCTGGGGTTAATAAGGTTAGGGATTGGAATTTGTTAAGTGGTTTCCAAAGTAATGGCTCAACAACAATTGTAAAGTTGATTCTTTGATGTTCTGCGATCTGTGAAATATCTGTGGGCATACAACAAAACCACAGCATTACCCGAATTCATAATTCAGCAAAGGGAACCTCAAAGAAAATCATGAAGAAAATGAAGCCAAAAAGTGATTTGATTCACTCCATTCTAATCAACTCAGCTATTCCATTTTAATAATGACGCCCACATCACTTAGATTAATAAACTGCCTTGGCACTCGCTGTAATTGCAATAACTTGCCTCAGCTAGCAATTTTTGTTTTAATTTTTGATCGCTGATAGTACATTTTGTGATGGAATCACAGCCGTTTCAAGGTACCTAGGGGGCCCCAAGCAAACAGGACATGGGGGCCCTTCACCTCCCATAAACTCCTACATGAACCACGTTGTTATAATCTTCAAGCATCTTCAATATAATTATTTGTATTGAACAGTTGTCTAACTCCAGTCTAACATCAATTTTTTTATTGGAAAAACACCACCAACTAAACTACTAAAAAGGTTGAACAGTCAACCTTGGGGGCCCCTTTCAGCCTGGGGCCCCAGGCAATTGCCTGGTTTGCCTGTCCTGTTGCAACAGCCCTGGATGGAATATAATTTAGGTCCAAATGAGCTGCTGTTCTCCTCTCAGTAGCCTGGAGAACATATTATTTACATAAAGATATCTAGTAAATACTTGGCACATAAGGAGAAATTCATATATCCTGTGTTGTTTGATATCATTGACAATACTGTCTGCAATATAAAGAAAAGGAAAACCAGCTGCAAACATTAATTGAATGGGGCATAGGAAAATGAAACTGGAATTGAGTTTGTGCCCCGTTCAGTTAGTATTAGCACTGGTCCGATCATTTCCGTCTCTGTTGTGCCAAATGTCCTCATTATGTGTACTAATGGCAGCACTTGATGACCTCTAACTACAGGGCTGGATTGATTCAATCAAGTTTTCTGAAGCAAGTTCATTCTTTGCTTCCCTCAACTAGTGGTAGTATGAAGTGGACAAATATAGCCGTGACTGACTAAAAAAAAGTTCTGATTGAATTTCGAGATTATTTTACTGGTATCTGACCTTGATACAATCCTGAAAACAAAATGTTTGGGCTTAAAAGAATCCTTGGAGTCAAGTTGAGACAGACTTTCCAAGCTATTTGCTGTACTGTTTCCCCAACCAGTCCTCTATTTCTTCTGACAAACATAGGTACATCATTGTATGCAAAAGAGGCCTACATGTTTTAGGCATGTGTCTATCTTCTTTTGTGCTTGACAGAGACAATGTATGTCACAACAACAAAAGCTTACAGTAACTATCTTCATCATACTGTCATCTGTAATTGTCTTGTTACAGAACACACCCAAAATGAGAGTATGCAGTTAAACGCAAAAGATAAGATGTATAGACGTTATGACAGGTAAATCAATAGGTGTGCCACTTCAACATGGGAATAGGTTGCCCTTGTTCTTACAAATCATTATCTGTGTTTAGTGTATACCCCAAGGGTAAACTAAAGGACCTTGGGTATTTACAGAAGGTTATTTTTTTCCTTTCAGAAGAATTAATAATAAAATATTCACTTATACACTTGCAGTCAACAGGCTCCACTGGAATTACTTTTTTTATTTGATCTGATAGGCTTCTCTGAAGTGATGGAGTAGCATCACCACCATGACGTTTACTGTACTGTACAGAGAGTTGCAGATCAGCAAATACAATTATTTTTTTTTCCATTTATGTTTGCTGAATTTGCTCTTACATGTAAATATGTCCCTTTTCTAATTCATCTTGCAGTGTTGGCCTTAGTACCTTTAAATAGACCTATGTTTGGAACAGCTTCCTCATAAATCCACTAATCCAAAGTTAGGCCTGTACAATAGTTTATCTATCTGTTAGATCAGTGAAGTCAGCATAGACATGTTATTTTCATCTGGATGACCGGTAACCACCACCCACCAACTTTGTTTCCATCTACTCACCCATGATGAAGCATGTTGCCACAGCGATGAGGGCCCATAGAACCTTAGCCATGTTGATTGTGAGTAGTGATACAGTCAGAGACAGAGACAGAGCGTGCAACCAGGTGATGCTAAACTGGCACTTCAAGCGCTTCAGGATCAAGATGCCAGCATGTGCATCGCCCTTGACTAGGCCTCCACTTATATCTCTTGTCCAGACGTGGGTGGAGTGGACAAATCCCACTGACATGCAGAGGGACTGGTTCTGTTATAGAATTTTAGACTTGGTGCATGGTATAATAACAGCTTTTGTGATTTTTACAGTCGTAGTTGGCAGCCAATAGATAAACAGATATACACACCTAAGATAGGGATGGGTAAGATTTATGAGTCACAACTCATATCATTTCATGAAATCAAAAAACACAATGTTCCAAAAATTTTAATCGCCTTTAGTTGCCTATTGACCTGAATTGAATGATGATCCAGTCATCAAAAAAAAAGAACTCCTGTATAAATATAATTGTATGAATATGTTTTTATTAAATATTTTCATTTTCATTCCAATGCATACAGAGGGAAAATAAATTGTAAAAATAAAAATAGTAATAAACTAGAAAAGCGCAGACTTCCGCCAAGACAATGTGGTCACAGATAGTGTTCTGGATCACCGATTGCCACCAAAATCAGTTCTTACTTGTCCCCGATACACACGTTGTCCGAATATTTCATCCAAAACCGTGCAGTACTTTTCGAGTTATCTCGAGTTATCTAGACAAACAGACACACACACACACGGACACACGCCGGCGAAAACATAACCTCCTTGGCGGAGGTAAAAATAATAACAATTTGTTGTAGGCCACTTGCACCTAGTCATGTTATGACAACAAGACTATGTCATTCTGTCACTCTATACTGCAAAGACTAGTCTAATCAGATTAAACAGGAGAGGGGATTAAATGCTGTCTATGAAGGGTGAAGGATGTTGATTTAAAAGGTGATGAAGTGAAGGACGACCTATCTACCTACTCCTCCATCCACTGTGGGACAATAGCCTGACATAGCCCATCCATAATACTGCTGTTCATCCGTACTCATGGTCTGGAGGTTCTTTAACCTGGCGATTATAGGGCGGGGGGAGGGCATTCAGTTCTGATTTGAAACAATTGGACAGCTCGTCTAATCAGCTTCGCTTATTAGTCGGTTGTCTGTTAACCGATGTAAACCCGGCCCAGAAGACCGTCTCCAGAACATGAATACGGATGAACAGCCATATTATGGGCAGGCTATGTCAGGCTAGTGGGACAAGGCTTCAGTCAGCCTTTTCCATCATATATGACCCATAGAAGAATATTGCTTCTCTTCACAACATGTTCATCTCCTGTACCACAGTCATACACCAGCTGTTTTGTGGCTCCCAAGGTTTTCTTTTTCATATTTAAAGCAACTCTGGTCCAGTCTGGATCTGGTCTTACTCCATTCTTATTATAAAGAAATCCAGGATATAATTGGATCAAATACAGATGGAATAACAAACTGCAAATTAATGTTCTTTGTTCCCTTGTTTAGCCCTGTGTATTTAAGCCCCTGTCTCAGTTCAGTCTTTGTCGGTCTGCACTGCTCTGTGTTGGATCTCCTCTGTTTTTGAGGTAAAGATCTCTTTGGATCCATCTGGGTCCATCAAACAATAGAATCGTGACATAACTGAATGGGGCATGATCAATTAATACTAGCTGCACTCTTCCATCTATGCAGTATTCATTTTTCTCATTGTTTTACTAAATTTTACAAAGATATGGACTGATTCTCATTGGATTTCTAATTGGATTGGAACAAAATAATTTGGAACAGCATAGACTCAAATCTGAAGAGTACTCAGATGCAGAGACACCCTAACTCCACTGTGACTCACTTTTTGAGAAAAAGGCCATTCTCACACCTCACATGCTGATTGCACAGGTGTTACATGAACTACTTCCCCCACACCCCCACCCCTCTTATGCAGTGGAGGCTCGCTCTGTAGAATTGAGGAATTGAGAATCTCAGAATTTCACAGAATTTTTAAAAGCCTTACATCGAACAAGTGTAAATGAGGGTGAATGCGGTGGCAGCTGCCAGATCGGATGTTATCGCCACTTTCTCCCATAGACATGGACTACTGTACCATGAAGTATCTTGGTCCATATCCACCATCTTTGGCAAGGCTGTCTTAGTAGTTTGTGTAGACTGGGTGTCAAATTCTTAAAGAGTGAGGTAGCTCCTACTCTTTATTATGTGTTATGGTTCTACCAAGATTGTATCTGTCTCTCAACCTGTCATTTAGTCCTCTCCTCTGTCTGCTCTCCACCCAGCTCGTGGGGCAGGTGTGGTGTGTTTTTGCTTCAATGAGGAAGTGTCCCTATACAGTAAGTACTGGTATGCAAAACAATCAAGAGAAGCCACTTATTAATATTGTCACTTATATTCTTTTGGAACTGACATCTGCCTGTTTTTTCGTCTGGTCTTGTAAAGTGTATTTCTTAATTTTTGTCACCCAGTTAAGATCGTATTTTTTTTTTTCTTTCAATGTTTTTCAGGTATTGCAAGAGATGTAACCAATAGAACTTTTTCAGATGTTTTGGGCAAAAAAATCTTTTCCCACTTACTGTAAGTACCAAAATACCTTATTGAGATATGCAGTCAATTCCTCTCTTCATCAATCCATCCTTTCTAAACTCCATGATCTATTTTGACTTGAGCCGAAAGTCACACACACTGATAAATTTCTGTCTAGTCTGTCTGTCCCTCAACCTGTAATTTAGTCCTCGGTCTTGTCATTAGCTCTCCACCCAGTGAGTCAGGGTTGGGGTGTTTTTGTTCAATGGGGGAAACGTCCCCAGTTGAGTATGTAAAGAATCAAGAGAAGCCTGTAAATAATATTGACACACTTACTCTATGGGGAATTGAGACGTTCATGGTCTGGCTGTTTTTTCGTCTGGTCTTGTTCAGTGTGTGTCTTCATTTTTGTCACTCTCTTAAAGGAGAAGGCTGGTGTGATAAGGATTATTACTGTAAGTACAAGGTAGTTTGCTTGGTCCTGGCGCCCTGGATCTGCTCAAGATGCTGTTGCAAAGCTGCAAAACTAAAGCTGCATGAAATACAAGTTACAGTGTAAATTGTTGCAACAATAAATAAGACAAGCAGAAAATAAACAAAATAAAGTCCCCCTTTATCCTATAAACAGGTAGATACTGAAGGTGGAGCCAGGGCCGGTTCTAGCCTTTTTGGTGCCCTAGGCCAGATTTGAGTTTTGCCCCTCCCCCATCCCCCCCTCCCCCTTTTCTATAAATTTAAGAGAAAAACTGAAGAAAAAAGGTAAGACATGTATTGTGATGCCCACCTGATATTTGGTGCCCTAGGCGACCGCCTGGTTTGTCTATGCCTAGAACCGGCACTGGGTGGAGCTGGGGAGGAGGAGGGAGTACATGAATGGCGTCATAGCGCAAGAGTTGCATGAGACTGGCTGCAGAGACCAAAGAGAATTTAAACTAGCGCAAGTGTATGGGAGGAAAGCCGATTGGTTTACTTTACGATGCATCTCATCAATAGCCTCGTGAGACCAAACTGATCTCTACTCTCCGTTGAAGAGAATTTGGAGCAGTTCGCCAAACGAACGTCCAATCGGCGTTGGCTTTGAGGCGGGTTGAGGTGTGGCGCAACGAGAAGTGGGTCTAAAGAACAAGTTATGTATGTTAGTACGTCATATGCTTCGTTGGTCTGATTTGTTGATTTGGCCCGTCTATCACCAACATATTTGGCCCGCCTATCATTTTTAGAAAGTTGGAAATTAAAGCTTTAGCGCAAGTTCTACCAGGAAGTCTCTAATGCACTCATAGCCGTCATGCAGTCATAGCTTGACACCTGCTTTACAACGACTTGTCTAACATACCTGTCTTGCTGCCTCAGGTGCCGACGCCGACAGATGTCACCACGTCCCTCCCCACCACCACCACCACCAGTTTGGTCTTTTCTACTGTACCTGTGTAGGGGTAGATTCGGTCCCTGCCAGTTGACTTAGTCAGGATCTGCCGGACTTACAGACGGTTGAAGGCCTGGACCAATGATAGGGCCTTCGCCAGACTTTCACGTGATTAGGATGCTATATTTTTCATTTTGGTCATTTCACGCTTCTAATAAATTGTTGAATCATATTCTTTCTCTTGAGGCTTTCTTGTAGAACTGTTATTATACTATCAATGAAATATGGGGCTACCTTGAGCCTTGCTATGGTTTAAAACAGCAATTTGGCCATGTACACCTGAAGCTGGAAGCTATAACTAGCAAGTGGTCTTCTCTGGTCTACACGAATGTATCAAAATTCTGCTCCTCAAACATTTGAACTTTTCATGATGTTGCAATACACTTGCGGCCCTTATCACAACTTTTTTACGTTATTCAGGAATTGCAAAAAATGTAATCAAAGTATTTCTTCAGATGTTTTGGGCAAAAAAAGACTCTTTTTTCACTTATGTACCAAAATACTTTATTGAGATATGCAGTCAGTTCCTCCCTTCATCAATCCATCCATTATGTCTAAACCTTATTTATCAATTTCAACTCAGCAGAAAAGTAACACACACTGATAAATTTCGGTCAGACTCATCACATTTGAACATAATAACGTTTAAATAGAACCACAGATGAACATGTGTTGTCGATAACAAGTTAAACCAGATTTGTCCCAACTCAGGCAGGTTTCCCATAAGGAGAGGTCAAACACACCCACAAGTATAGGAAAGTATGTTTTTACTGGCATAATGTCCTGGCATTCTTCTTGTCATTTTTTCATCCTTTTCTTTAGAAACTTCCAGAACCCCAAACAGATGCGGTCAGGGCAAGAGCGAGGGCCATGGTGGTGGAGATGTAGGTGGATGGGGCGCCACTGACGACAGTTGGGTTGCATTTGTCGGTGTCACAGCAGGTTCTGGTCACCTCGTACGAGGCACCCAGGATGCTTCCAGAAGTGGTGACGTTACACTGGGAGGTCTCAAGGCATCCCTGGGTGTTGAAGCCACTGAAGCCAGAGATGGCGGGAAAAGCTGGAGGAGGAAAGATGGTGGTCAGTGGAGGACGGCATCTTATTCTCATTCTTCATCTTATTCTCATTCTTCATCTTATTCTCATTCATCATCTCATTCAAACAAAGGCACCACTAGGAATTGTGGGCCCTGTGACTGAAAATATTTCTGGGGCCCCCAAACATTGATTTCAATATTCAAATTTTCTGGCGCCCTTCTCAGTGACAGGCCCTTAGAATCATCCTAACTCCCCAAAATGAATTCAATCTAGGCCTATGCATATTCCACGCACGCACACACACACACACACACACACACACACACACACACACACACACACACACACACATACAAATTGCCAACAAATACACAAAATTTATAAATGAATGGCCTTTAAAAATATCCATCAGTCACACTTGGGAAGTACTTACAGGCCTTTCCGGTGTAACAGCTTGAGGCGTTTCCAGTACATGTCTCTTCAGAGGAGCTGATGCAGATCCCCACCACTCCAACACTGCACTTGTTGCATGTGAGGGACTCCGCTGAAGTACAGAAAAACACTCTTGTTAATGACCAGGTATATCAGAGCTTATAGATACAGTATGCTTATCAGTGGTTGACTGACCTCAATTTAAATGGTGAAATTTAACAAAATTTGACAAAGTTAGAGGAATTTTAGAGTAAGGGCTTGAATCTTGTGTTAAGCCTAGCGCCTCTATGATAGATTAATAATGTCCTATGGGAGTACTCACTCCCATTGATATATAACTTTACTAGTTGAAAAAAAAAGTTTAGTTGCACCGACTTCTTAAAAAAAAACAGTGTGTTACACCATTTTATTTTGGAAATCGTAAATAATATGATGTCAGATTTGCTCTCCAAGTCTCCCTTGCATCTTAATTTTTATTATTATTATTATTATTATTTATTTTATTTTTTTTTAACTGATTAAGAATTTTGACTGCACCCTGTTAATTTCAGTTGTAAACTAAAAACCTAATTGAAAAAGCTGTAATAAAAGAAATCACATGGCTACATTGTATGCCTTACACATCACATAATGATCAGTGAAAGCTTTTCTAATAATGTCCTTTAAAAATAACAGCACAATGGCATATGACATCAAATGCTAAACACGTGCACCTGCTGTATGCAATAAAAACTGGATTACTAATTAGCAGATTGTATCAGTGAATTTAACTGTGATAATCAGCTAGGCCTAAGGATGCTCACATATAATTATGTTTACAATCAAGAAACACATACCCAAGTAAATGCTGGCAACAAGTCCAAGAAGTCCAAAAATCAGGGCCTTCATCTTCTCAGTAGAGTTTTCTGTCTCTTGTGTGCTGTTTCAATCAAGAAGTGGTAAAAGTCCTCAGAGACCAATGCTGTTGCAGCTCTCTGTTGAGTCACTGGCAAGCTGGTGGATTCTGATGCGAATTTAAGCCAAAGATCTGGAGACTGGAAAGCCCAGTTTCAGGATTCCAAATTTAAGGTGAGGCAACCTGGGGGGGAGGGGTGGGTTTCGGGTTTTGTTGGGTGGAGTGGGATGGAAAAGGGGTGTCGATGAGTCATCAGTTGAGGATCTCTGTGCATATTTCTGATGCAAATGCATTGTGGGTAATGTCCCCATAAATTCCCATCAGTGTGCTCCAGGCTGTTTAGAATTAATAGAGCACCTGCTAATTCTTGATGAATTTGATAATGCTTTAAATTACGACCTGTGACCTACTGGGTATGGAGTGGTGAAGAACAACGTAACAAAAACTTTCTAAAATCTTACTACTTACAGCGCAAGTAGGTTGGAATAATGCAAACTATTGATCTGATATTGCCTTCTACGATACAGGCATTCATTTTACCCATGGGCTACGTATAATATTCCATTAAATCTCCAGAATTACATTTTATTTAATAGATTTTTAATGAATTGATAAAGTCGCACCATTAGATAGGCTTCATTTCATACCATGATATTCCCACAATTTGAAATCTCATCAGCAGCTAGGCAGTGTTTTCTGCTCTTCATCTTAACACCCTGCCTGATTTTTGACATTGTAATCGTGCAAACAGTACACAAAGTCTACCTGTTCTACTTTTTTTGTTACCTTTGTCTTACCTTCTCCTTGTACCAGTACTTCAAGGGCCACAGTTTTATCGAAAAATAACACAACGCACATCAAAATTACCAAGTTCAATAATAGTTTCTTAAACACGCACATTAACACTATGTGTTTGATAACGTTTCAGAGATACAGTACAGTACATATCACTACTTGCCTTCTAAAAATAAACACAGACAGACTTCTAACCACACCAGTTTTCAGGAGACCCCAAATCACCCAGTACGTGTCATTTAGGGAGCAAGTCAGGTAAGACTTCAGTATTAAAAAATTCCTTTTGCATGTATTTCTGTGTGTGTGTGTGTGTGTGTGTGTGTGTGGCCATACCTTGCGACATAGGTAATGCTCAGTGTGTGTTCATCATGCACGTAGATGCCAGAGCACTGAATCTGTCACTCACTATTGTTTCTCATGACAGATACTTGAATCTGATCCAGAAAAGTGTCACACATTCACATGGCTCAAATAGATTAAAGAATCAACAAATGATGGAATCAGATTTGTAAAGCATTCACAGCATGCCTGGGCTGCATGTCATTATTGTGAGATGATCAAACTAATTGCAATGCTGCAATTGTTTTGCCTGTTACAGCAACAAGCAAGTGCTACTAACATTTAAACACTTTCAGGGGGCTTTTACTGTGAAAGGACAGTGATGGCTGGACAACTAAAGAAGACCGGAAATCTGGGAGAGAGAGAGAGAGAGAGAGAGAGAGAGAGAGAGAGAGAGAGAGAGAGAGAGAGAGAGAGAGAGAGAGAGAGAGAGAGAGGGACTGACATGGAGGCTACACTGGATGCGTTAAGTCAAAGACTTATCAGCCATAGCAAATAGCTTCCATTATAAACAATGGAAGTGGCTACACCAGACAGCCATTCTAACAGCCATTCATTTCAATGTGTTTTTGATGGAACTTGACTTAAAGCAAGATTTTCCCCTTTTTAACATATTTATTTTGTGTATATCATGTTTAATAAGTGAAATTATGGGCTTAAAATACTGATAATGCCATCTCTATTGCCATTTGATTGAATTCTCAGCTCTGCCGTTAATGTCTCCAAAATTCGGATTATAGATTCCCGTATAGTAGTCGTCATCATCAATACGGCCCACCAATCAAATCCCAACATCTAACTTCCAGAACGTGCTCAGGTGTCTGTGACCAAACAATCCATAACTCGCAGTGCAGCCTGCTGAGTTTAGCCAGGCTGGTGCAGCCTTGTAGGCTTATTCATTGGCTAGGAGTAGGCTACCTCCAAACTAGTGAGGTTACTTCATCGGCGAAATTCGCCGGTTTCTAAACATAATAATTGCTTTACTTTGTATTTAACATTCACTTAACACATCCAGTGTAGCCCTAGGGTGAGACATGGTTCTAGAACCGATTTCAGCTTAGGACTCTTTGAGGAACACCTGCCTCCAAAGAGCAGAGCAGAGCTGTACCAGCTGGGGAACAATGCAACACACTGTTTTCGTCTGAGCACTGCAGGTTCTCAGAAGAGGCACAAATGAGTGAAGTCTACTGATGGAAATCACAAAACCACACATACTACAAAACGGTACATAACATATCTTACACGTTGTACACATTGGCTTGACATGTTGTTGTAACATTCACTGCAAAAACTGTAATGCTGAAAAAGAAAGAAAGACAAATAATTGTGTATTAGATATAACACCTAACACTGAGTTGTTGCACTATTTATCACTGTCCTTGGGAGTTTCTTCCTGACTGGAACTTTTACCTGGCCTGGTTAATTTGGCTAAATTGGGAAACTACATTTTTAATGGAGAGCTCAGGCTGCCAGTTTGTGCAGCAGATAGCAGAGACCAGAGTTTCTGGTGTGAATGCACACACACACACACTTACCGAGGACGGACCGTGAACACGCACTTGGAGTGTGAATCGGGATTAATACTTTGTCCCACCCAGTGCAAACCCACTTCACTCTGCTGTAGGCACACACCTGCTCTAAGACCTGTGATGGGCTCATGGACAGACTTCAGCAGTTCATTCCTCTCATTCTTTCTGAGTCAGCCAGGTGAATATGACCGGATGCCATGGAGACACAGGTGCAGCCAAATGGCAAATTTTAAGTCCTTACAGTACAATACACATAAATACACATGCACTTGTGATGGTAAAAAAAATGGGCTAAATGACATTAGTTTCTTAAATACAACACTGAAAAGGTATTTTTTTCTTGATATGTCAAGAATTTTTGTGTAGATTGTGAGGATTTGAATTGATATGGGTTGTTTGCATAGTAAAGACATGGAATGGTAAGAATGTTCTTTTTCCACCAACTCAGGCTTGCCTTTTTCTGCAGAGAGACTGAGTGACTTACACACCTGCAGCTACACCTACATCACACTATGACTCAGACGTTCGAGGAGCAGGAAGACTTCCTTAAATGGTCATAACGACTGTTATTACCGTTAGTCTATTGTTGTTAACCAAAGCATTTTTTTAGCTATGTAAACATAAATATAAACATTTCAGTGACTAGAACAACCAGCATAGAACAAGGTCAATCTCTTGCTCTACTGACAGCAAATAGCAACAAAGGCCACTCTATCCTGGAATGTCCTCATGGCAATTTGTTATTGTAAACTTGGTGACACTTATTATGAACCCAGTATTTATAATAATGGAATCCCAAGCCTTCACAACTGAAGTAAGCATTATAATGCTTCAGTTTGTTAATTGTCCTTTTATATGTCCGATCTTTACATTGAATTCCTTATGAGTATACATTTATAAATTAGTTGTAAGGCATTATGAATGCATTGTAACCATTTATGAATGCATTTATAATGCTTTGTGATTACCGGGTTCATAAAGTGGTACTGTAAACTTGTATGTTCTTGTGAGAGTTGACAGAAACCTGCTGTTTTCATTGGGGAAATTCATGGCAAAAGGACAATTGTAAAAGAAAAAAATACAAAATTATGAAATGATGTGTCTTTATAATTTTATTAAATTCTAGATACACCTTGTTTTAAAAACACATCCTTCAATTACATACCCAAACTTAAGAATTAAAAAGATCAAAATAAAAAGTAAAACATAACAAAAAGTTGAAAAAAAGAAAATGGTGAGTTGTGCTTAAATCAGTCAAGCTATTAAGACATTGCTGACATCAAGTAAAGCTAAGCAACTCCCTTCCCAAATTCAATCAATCATTACAAAGTGCCTCTGAAAAACCTACTCAATTTGTTCCAGCAAACTCTGGTAAACAAGTCCAGGTTTGTCTTTCTATTGACACTGACTGATTTAGGTTGTTGTGAAAGCACTCATTGTTTGAGTTATTTGTTTCACAACTAATAGCTTTCAATGTTTTTACTTAAAAAAATGTTTTACTTTTAAATCCTACTCATGTCCTCACAATTTTTTTTTTTCAATTCCATTCTGAGTGCTTTATTGACATGGTTAATTACTAATTTCCTGGTATTTAAAAATCAAAACATCTATGGTTTTCTATCATGCTTTTATTTATGCTGTAATAAATCTGTAATATACTGTATGACATAACGGAGCAAAGTAAATTCACAATTGCAATATCACAGGATAAATGCCTTGAAATGCGAGAACAGACCCAGAATAATAATAGTTTGAGTGCACTTGATAGATTCACTGCACATACAAGAAATACCTTTTTTTAAAGGGAAGATGACTAGTTGGTCTTGAAATGTGGAATTCTAAAGCCTTTCTATACATGTTTGAAACTGTAGGCTAGATTTCAATGGACATAGAAGTGATCATGGAAAAAAGGGGCTTATTTGGCATCAGTACATTGAGACAAATGCTGTAATTGAAATGCACTTGCATATAAGGTATTTAAAGTCACTATTAGGACCCCTGAAAGGTGCTTTTTTTTTTTTTGCATTTTGCATTTTGTAGGCCTAGTTGCATTCCAACTCTTTTAAGCAACCATTACTGAATAGTGCATGGTACATTTCACGAGTTTCAAAAAAAATAAATAATCAAAAACAACATCTACAAAAACAAAGATGTGCAATTTAGAGCCATTACCCTAAAAGACACCATGTTAGGATGACTGAATAGAAGCAGGTTACATGGAGATGCTTAGTAGAGCGTTGGAGTGCATTGTTACAACATTCATATTGAGTTTAAGCCTCTTTGAGCAGTTATTAAGGTCATCAGAAATTCTGGACTAGATAGACAGATGGCCATAACAAATTGCTGCACTTTAAGGTATAGTTGTGTTGACGTAATAATTCATTTATAGCTTCATTCAAACATCGTTTAATTATAATATCATAACCATGAAATTGGTTTAAGATGAGCTAAGCATTTTTAAATCCAGTATACGGAGCAGGCCTCTTGATAGAAGACAAACAAACCCCTTTGACTTTTTTTCAAAGTAAATACATGTTGACATCTGAGACTCGTTCATTTTCTAAAATGACTTCCAAAGGGTCAAATCCCAAAAAGGAGAGAGAACTTAAGCTAAAGAAATATTAACATCTAGAAAACCAATGAGTGCTGATCCATAATAAACTATCGAGCATTAGGAGGATTTATACAACTGCTGACAATCTCTGAAAGCATTTGCTATAAAATGTTTCTTTTATAGGATATTCTTTGATGATTGTGATGGAGAAAGTTTTATGCACTTCTCCTGTACTGTGTGTGTGTGTGTGTGTGTGTGTGTTCATGTGTAAAGGTGTGTGTAAAGGCGTGTATATGGGTACACGTGTGTAAGAGAGTGTTTGCCTGTATGTATGATGTATTTCACAATGTTATCTGTCTGAGCTTATGTAAGAGTGCCTGATCATTTCAAGGGGTGTGAAGTGTGTGTGTGTATGTGTGTGTGTGTGTGTGTGTGTGTGTGTGTGTGTGTGTGTGTGTGTGTGTGTGTGTGTGATGTACAGTATGTGCGGGAGGTGGATCTGGCTCAAGGCATTTGTAGGCTACATTTTGTTGTGTAAACCTGTGTGTGTGTGTGTTTGTGTGTGTGGTGGCATCTCACATTAGGCCCCTGGCAGTGATGAATGTGAGGTGGACATGTGTGTCTGTGTGTGTGTGTGTGTGTGTGGGTGTGTGTGGCATCTCACACCAAGGCTTTGGCCGTGAGGAGAGTGAGAAGGGTGCCAAGAGCCAGAGGCAGGGTGGCCACACGAGGCAGACCTGGCGCGGCGTTGCACAGGTCAGATTCACAGCAGGTGTTTTTCATCTGATAGATGGTGGTGTTGGAGTCGGATGGGAAGTTCGTTTCGACTGTCATGTTGCACTTGGCTCTCTCCAAGCAGCCCTTCTTCATAATCTTCACAACCTTAGCTAATGACAAACAAGAAACGGCAAGAGGGACAAATTCAATTTCCTGTCTGTGTATTGTAAAAATGTTTTAAAGAGTGACTCAAGAGAATGAAGAGCTAGCAAGCCATGATGAAATTTTATCTTTATGTTATACAAAGTTATTTGTTTACAAACCATATAAAATCACTGAGTGTACCTTTAATTAACAAAAGAGATTCGTCCTTTAAACTTCCACTACTGTTATTATAACCATAGATCCTTGTACAGTAACCCTCTACCCCCAAAACCTGAGCCATAAATACAATGGGGCTTGTATTCTGGAAACTACCATGTTAGCAAGTGCAAAAATTCATGTCCTATTTTATGAGAAATCATGGCATTGGCATTAGAGCTCGGAAGTAAGACTACTGTGGATCTCTTACCTGCTTCTCCCACACCAGAGAAACATGACTCCCCAGCGGCACATGTAGTCTCTGTGGTCACACACAGGTTCCAAAAACCAATGTCACATTTGTAACACTTCAGGCTGTGGCCTGTCAGGTGAAATAGAAAAAAAGAGATGGAAAGAGGGAGAGAAAGAGGGAGAAAAAGAGAGAAAGGGGGGGAGGAGAGAAAAAGGCATGATCAGTGTATTCAATACTTTAAACTTTTGACATGAACTCTATTTGGCACAGGACACCACCCAAAGGTCTGACCAGTCACCAGCCACCACCCAAACACTGACCAGTCGTGACCCTTACTATCTCTATTTTGTAACAGATTGTAATTTTTTACTAATTGCCTCATTCTTTAATAACACCTTCAGCTTATGCCCTCCCTGAACACCACCACTTAGAGGAGAAATCAGGTGTAATTCAATCTATAACCCTAGTGAGGTCACCAAGTGCTGTCTATAGGAAAAAGAATGAGAAAAGTTGATACAATGTAGATCGAACAACAAACCTGCAGACAGTATTTCATGGCCTCTATCAACCGAACTATGGATTGATTGGTTCACACTGGATTTCTCCTTTAATAATATGTTGAGCTTAGTTTGAGTTCCAAACCCACTTTTGTTAGTAATAATTTCCAACAGTATAAATAAAGCACTTTATCTACTCAATCTACCCTGCTGGGGAAAAAATGACAAGATTCAAAGTGTTAAGCACATCTCTGACTCACAATTCCGATCACGTTATCACACAAGCACAGCCTAGAGCCATCTGGGCATTTTCCACCTTTGTGCTCACAAACCGGAATGCTGTGCCACTGGAGAGATTGGGTTTCATGTGATTCTCTTTTTGTTTTGTTTGGACACTAAGAAACCAAAGGGGGATGGGGAGGGTGGGACAGGGATTTGGGAATAAGTACCACCCATCACCATTTTCCAGTCTGAAGACCCCAACATCCAAAGCAGTTTCGGGCACACCCAGTGGATTTGTGTGTGTATGTGTGTGTGTGGTGTTTCTATGGTCTGCAGATCAACACGCCCAAAAGCCAAACTCCTTGTCTGAAAGCTTAAGCACTCAAGTGGCTGGTACCAGACAGAGTAGCCTAGAGAGTTACTAAACAAACACCACACAAAAGCTAAAGTGCTGGAGTGCCCCAATGCTAAAGGTCAGAGCTCAACCAGATACGGCTCTGAGCTCAACCATCCGGTACAACTGAAGCACTCCGGTCTCATTGCGAAACACTCTTGTCTTCCAACGGTTGGTTGTAGTCTGGTCTAGGGTAATCATACGTAATTGTTAGCATCTCCAGACCACAAAAATTTTCACCTCAAACCAGCTTCTTGCAAAAGATGTTTGTCAGCCTGACAAGTCTATCATCGCCAGAGAGACACAGAGGGGAAATTGGAACTGGTGGAATGTCTCCTCCCGTTTGCTCTTGAGTTCAGATTTACGATACGTCTATTTTTTCAACACAATTTTTCAACAACAACAACAAAAAAATCATGCTGAAGTCTTTTTTCCAGACTGTATGACAATTTACCATGACATCACTGCAAAGAGTTTGTAACCAAAAACTAATTTGCTTGCACTACATCAAAAAGATTGCAAGCTTACAGTGTGATAGGCCTACAATTCCTACTTTTGCTTACTGTCTTGTACTGTGTCAATTGGAAAGCATATTGGAGACAGTGGCATGTCTGCATAACAGTCCAAGAGAGTGGCTGGTAGAGATGTATTCATATCGCCACAGATACATTTTCTGGTGGCAAAACCTACATTTTCATACCGGCATATTTCATAAGCCAACAGGAAACATTTGTCATCTTGTTTTACAAAATGACAAGTCATATGCGCCAAACTTATTGATTTGATACAGACTCTCTGAGACGACTGGATCTCTTCTTTATATAGGCCTTCAGGCTAAATGCCACCCTCTTTCAAGTGTGGTCAACCACAACTACAGAGGCTTTGGACTATCTGACTTAACTTGTACTGTAGGTGTATTCCCCGGTTTGCTATCTAGTGCCAGATATGAAGGAGGACACAACCATGACTCATGTCCATGATAGGTCTTTTGCAATGCACAGCCAATTCATCAAAGCCAGGGAAGACATGGTTTTCCGTTCTGTCTCCTTTAATGCTTCCAGAATTAAAAAAAAAGATAAAAATCAAATTAGGACTGTAAAGATATTAGAAATGAGGGGGAGATACGTAGACATCTATGGTATGGACACAAGTCCCACAACAAGTTTTTTTTTCAATCGCAATATGATACAAGATTATAATGTTAGATCTTCTGAGATGAGTCAGGGCCAAGACCCAGGAGGAGTAGGGAGCTCTTCCCATATTCTGTGGTGGGAAGAACGTCACTGAAGGCAAACAATCACAAAACCTACTGATTCAAATATTAACCCAGCTATTCAAATATTGACAAATAGGCAAACAGCCTGAGGAGGATTTTCTTGAACAAATACGGATAGACTAAGGGTAAATGTTTAAGTCAAGCCCTTGTAATTGCTTTTTGTAATCGTCCCACCAGACAAAATTATAAGCTGTTAGGTGCCTAAACCTGAATGAAACCAAAATCACATTAATTACCTTTATCAGTCAACATAATGTTATGAAAATGATCATAACTGCCCTATTCAGTCAGGAATACCTTTAAACCTCTGTTTGTTTTGACCACGTCCCAGGTTCTACATGACACCTGCCTTTAGAAAAACCCTGGTCTTAATCTTAAAAAAAAAAAAAAACTAGCCATATATTGAGTATTATCCATGGGTACCATGAATGTATGTGAGAAAAAGATTGCGAGGACTTCCCTCCCATTTAGGCAGAGTCTTTGTTGGTGCTTTACCCTAATCCTGCTCAACCAGTTTTTGTCAACACTTTCTACAAAGACGCCCTCCATACAAACTCATGTTACGTAAAGAATCCATCCGAGGCGAAATTGAAGCAACGTGGCTGCTGAATAACCTTGTCATCTTTTTAAACTGCCGGCATATTTTGTCTGACTGTAAAGTGAGAAATGTCACGCAAAACTGGAAAGCTGATAGAGGCTCCATTGTATGAGAATTTCATGGTATTTCCTCATTTACCAGAGGCATTTTCATACAACTAAAAAAAATGCAATCCTATATGTTCATGCTTTGCATGAGCTTTACATATTGAGGTAAGCAGTTTGTTTCCATGTCCTGCTTGAACTATTGTTGTTTACATGAGATAAACAAAATTAAGAGGAATCTTCTTAATGTGGGAGTATAGAGCAGGTTTGCTTTGTTAGCCTAACAAGCCTTATGACAACATGGACAAAGACAAATAGCCTTCAGATGTTTGGCAATCTAACAAAAATGCCAACATCGAACATTTCTGTGTTTTAGAGGATCAAAGGCTAAATAAAAGGAACAACATTATGATAGGCTACATATTATGACCACAGGATATGGCTGAATCACAATACTATTCCCTGTCGTGCCCTGAACACTCAAGTGCTTAGCTGGCAGCATGGACCAATGATTGGCTGATTAAAGTCAAGTCTTTGATATTGAGGGTTAGGGAGGACATAGAGCTCCAGGAAGTGTGTGGTTGGGCTACATATTAACTTCAAGGACTAATTTGTTGTGTGTGTGTGTGTGTGTGTGTGTGTGTGTGTGTGTGTGTGTGTGTGTGTGTGTGTGTGTGTGTGTGTGTGTATGTGTGTGTGTGGATCCTTTTGTGGAAATTCATTTTTGAATGGGTGCCATCTGGTAAACCCTGCATAATCATCTGAACAACATCTAATGTCTTCTATTTATCTGCAGAGGCAGCACAAAATGTAATTTCTGTAGGCCTACTGTCTCATGGTGGAGGAATGCCTTGACTGATTCACCAGCAGCTCTGTAATTACACAGGGCTGATGGTGAATCACCGCAACAAATTCGCAGTCTCCGACAGAAGTAGAACTATTCTGATGTTGTCAGTTAGTCACATGATGGCCTACCATTATGATGCATCACCTAGGTGACAGGCAACCACAGACCCTGATTACGACGGGGAACTTGCGGCACAGTGCATTTTGTGTTCTCACTATGTGTCCAGTGTCAGTGAGGACAAAATCCCTGTAACAAAATCACCCCCACTAAGACAGCAAAGGCCTGTCTTACTGTGATCTCAGCTTGTTCTGATTAAATACTTTAATTAACTCAGTTTGTTTTGTTTTCCTGAGGAGTGACTTTGTAAATATAGGCCTATATTATTTTTAATTTGGGCTGACCTGACATGTTACTTTCATGTTGCATACCTAAACTCTTCTAGTTGTCTTTTGTGTAAGTGTTTAGTATGTGTTTAAATTGTATTTTGTCTGTTTTTGTCTTTGTCTTGTCTGCAACTGCTTGTTTTATACTGCTGCCATTTTGACCTGGACTCCCTGGCAAAAGAGACGCTTAGTCTCAATGGGAAAATCCTGGCTAAATAAAGGCTAAATAAAATAAAATATAATAAAGACTAAAATTACAATGAACTTGCCAGAGGAGGTTCTGTTATTGCAAACTATGAGGTGCCTCCTAGGCGCCACCCATCCACACTCACCCTCAAGGAGAAAAAAAAAAAAAAACATGACGCCTTTGCTGCCCTCTAGTGTCTGCATCTGGTACTCACACCACCATTGTGTGCTGTGCCTGTCATTTCCTCACCACACCTATATACAATAAGCCTTGTGACTTTGATATTCTATTGGTATACATGCTACACATTCTATACCAGACTCCTGGCTGGAAAAAAAGAAAAATGGGATAGACGTACTTCAGTGCCACGTGAAAAGCACAGTTTACATCAGCATCTCTCACAAAATAGATAATATGCTGATTTAGTAACCTCACAGTTCTCAGAAACTGATCTTCCACCACAACAATCTTCAGAGGTCAGCTTCAATGATTAGGTAATGCAGAGCTATGGTGTATCACCCAAATGGCATTTAGGTCAGATGTGCTAGACTTCAAAAGCTGCTCTCTGTAAGCTACTGTATAGGCCTACTTAAGTATTCAGATTTAAGGACACAAAAACTCTCAATTCCCCAGAAACAAAAAATCTAATCAGACATCTCAAGCACTAAAACCAAGCAGATCGAGACAAGAAGGACAAATGTAACTAATGTCTGCAACTCTCTATAATTTACCAGGTTAAAATGAAGATTAGGCTATAGTCCATAGGCATTGGTTGAGTAAAGCACAAATCACTATTTAAAAACGCCTTTGTAATGACATAGCCTAATATGAAACTGTGCATTCATTGGTGAACTCTCATTAGTGGTTGTTTTCTCGGGAATACTTTGGGGCAGAGCAATATGGTTCTGCTTTGGGGCTGAACTACATCTAATTAAAAGAGACAGCCAAAGACAAGATGCCGAATTTCAAGCTTGTCCCAACACGAACTGGGTGGGACGATAGGTAATTTTTGAGCGCTTTGAGGATCATATTCATGCGCCATAGATTTAGCCTAAACAACGCATCCTCTAGACTAGGGTCTATTCCAAAAAATACGATGGATTATTTAAGTGTTTATAAATTAGAAAAAAGTAATAAATATCCTACAACAAGCTTTGGCCTAGAATAAGCGGTGGGCATAAACCGTTGGCTCCAACCTGTCTGTCAGGATTGGATATGCTGGGCGTAGCCTTCTTTGAGCATGTTGACTGAAAATAGAGGGCAGTGATAGCATCGGCATGTATACTGTTATTCGAATTATATATTTTTACAAACAGACGTTTTCCTTGAAGACTTTAATAGATAAAATGTTCATTGGAACTCTCGCGCAACTTAAAGTCACTGTCATCTTCAAGCCACTCAATGCCTGGCCTAATTGTTTTCAATAGATTAAACAATTAGAATTAAACAGTTATCTTCATAAGGGACAATGGTCTGCGGGTGAAAGAGACTAAAAAAAATCTAGACCCTTCTTGAATAGAATAGAATAGAATACAATAAAATAACTGAATAGAATAAAACAATCAACAAGAAATAAATTAATGCATTTGCTTACCAATAGCAAAACACGCTGTGATTGCAAAGATGCTTAGAATTACTCTGTTCATCTTGGTAAAATATTTAAGGTTGCGCACTTGGAGTAAATGTCCTTTAGCGTTGGTCTTCGCTACTGTGTGATCAAACTATTCAGGCACTGCGTCCCACTGTTTATAGGCACCCTCCCTTCCCAAACTCCTCTCAGACGTCACTTAGCGGTATACCGTTACAACAGACAACCAGGAAGTAACTATAATTTCATCTTTTCCTTAAAGCTTTTGATTAGTCATATAGGCACAACGTGGTGGCTTGTTGAAGAAGTAGCCTGAACTATATGGAGTAGGCTAAGTTAAAATTTTTGAAAGCGCATCGGTCACTGGTATTAGCCTATTAGAAAATTGAGAAGATTAAGTGACCAGGCATTGATAAGCATGCAAATACTGTTGACAGATCCTTACCTTTAGGCTATCTTATTATCGACTGGATTGAGGAACCTGAAAACACAAGAATTATTGTTAAATAATAAAATAAAAAAAGTGGATAGGTGTGCCAAACTAGGCACACCTACCCACTTTAAAAGTGTCAATTAAGCAATTAATTGTATCTTACTAGCCAATCAGTGTTTATAACTGTTTTCTGGTCATTGCTTTGTTCTTAAATTCACCCGAGAATGAGATTTAACCAATTATATACTACATTGTCCACAAGGGCTGAATATGGATACGCTCAATGGTGTTTTTTGCCCCCAACGACACCTTCCAGGCAGCACAGCCTAAAAGGCACTACCTTAAAGAGCTTATGAAATGAAAATCCATCTATTGTTCACATGAAATTTTTGTCTTTTTCTGAAACTTTCAATCCAACTTAATATCAATTTTCGGGGCAGAACTTGTTAAAACGGCAACTTAAAAGTGTGCCTTTGGTGCGACATTAATCATTGGGCCGTGACGTCAGAGGGTGGACACGCTTCATTATAGTAACCTTGGGCTGGCTGCGAAAACAACATACCTTTGATAGACCCATATCTCATAAACACTTCTGAAGCATATTTCCACTTAATCTTCAGACAACCCAAGCTAGGGACCAGATGTACAGAGTCTATTAAAACTAACCATGATGTCCGTTTTTTATTTAATAACTTTAAAGAGATGATAAAGGTATAAAAGCACCATACAGTAGTGGCCAGTTCATTCACATGCGGTTACGCTATGTAACGTTAGCGCCTAACATACAAACACTTCTAAAGCATATTTCGATTTAAATTTCAGACAAACCAAGCTAGGGACCAGATGTACAGAGTCTATTAATACTAACTATGGTATCCGTTTTATGTTTAAATAACTTGAATGAGATTTAGGCTATCTTATTATCGACTGGATTGAGGAACCTGAAAACACAAGAATTATTGTTAAATAATAAAATAAAAAAGTGGATAGGTGTGCCAAACTAGGCACACCTACCCACTTTAAAAGTGTCAATTAAGCAATTAATTGTATCTTACTAGCCAATCAGTGTTTATAACTGTTTTCTGGTCATTGCTTTGTTCTTAAATTCACCCGAGAATGAGATTTAACCAATTATATACTACATTGTCCACAAGGGCTGAATATGGATACGCTCAATGGTGTTTTTTGCCCCCAACGACACCTTCCAGGCAGCACAGCCTAAAAGGCACTACCTTAAAGAGCTTATGAAATGAAAATCCATCTATTGTTCACATGAAATTTTTGTCTTTTTCTGAAACTTTCAATCCAACTTAATATCAATTTTCGGGGCAGAACTTGTTAAAACGGCAACTTAAAAGTGTGCCTTTGGTGCGACATTAATCATTGGGCCGTGACGTCAGAGGGTGGACACGCTTCATTATAGTAACCTTGGGCTGGCTGCGAAAACAACATACCTTTGATAGACCCATATCTCATAAACACTTCTGAAGCATATTTCCACTTAATCTTCAGACAACCCAAGCTAGGGACCAGATGTACAGAGTCTATTAAAACTAACCATGATGTCCGTTTTTTATTTAATAACTTTAAAGAGATGATAAAGGTATAAAAGCACCATACAGTAGTGGCCAGTTCATTCACATGCGGTTACGCTATGTAACGTTAGCGCCTAACATACAAACACTTCTAAAGCATATTTCGATTTAAATTTCAGACAAACCAAGCTAGGGACCAGATGTACAGAGTCTATTAATACTAACTATGGTATCCGTTTTATGTTTAAATAACTTGAATGAGATTTAGGCTATCTTATTATCGACTGGATTGAGGAACCTGAAAACACAAGAATTATTGTTAAATAATAAAATAAAAAAAGTGGATAGGTGTGCCAAACTAGGCACACCTACCCACTTTAAAAGTGTCAATTAAGCAATTAATTGTATCTTACTAGCCAATCAGTGTTTATAACTGTTTTCTGGTCATTGCTTTGTTCTTAAATTCACCCGAGAATGAGATTTAACCAATTATATA
This sequence comes from Sardinella longiceps, assembly GCA_027497455.2. Taxonomy (NCBI): domain Eukaryota; kingdom Metazoa; phylum Chordata; class Actinopteri; order Clupeiformes; family Clupeidae; genus Sardinella; species Sardinella longiceps. The sequence goes on from JAODXP020000029.1 coordinate 25,317,481, forward strand.
CTACATTGTCCACAAGGGCTGAATATGGATACGCTCAATGGTGTTTTTTGCCCCCAACGACACCTTCCAGGCAGCACAGCCTAAAAGGCACTACCTTAAAGAGCTTATGAAATGAAAATCCATCTATTGTTCACATGAAATTTTTGTCTTTTTCTGAAACTTTCAATCCAACTTAATATCAATTTTCGGGGCAGAACTTGTTAAAACGGCAACTTAAAAGTGTGCCTTTGGTGCGACATTAATCATTGGGCCGTGACGTCAGAGGGTGGACACGCTTCATTATAGTAACCTTGGGCTGGCTGCGAAAACAACATACCTTTGATAGACCCATATCTCATAAACACTTCTGAAGCATATTTCCACTTAATCTTCAGACAACCCAAGCTAGGGACCAGATGTACAGAGTCTATTAAAACTAACCATGATGTCCGTTTTTTATTTAATAACTTTAAAGAGATGATAAAGGTATAAAAGCACCATACAGTAGTGGCCAGTTCATTCACATGCGGTTACGCTATGTAACGTTAGCGCCTAACATACAAACACTTCTAAAGCATATTTCGATTTAAATTTCAGACAAACCAAGCTAGGGACCAGATGTACAGAGTCTATTAATACTAACTATGGTATCCGTTTTATGTTTAAATAACTTGAATGAGATTTAGGCTATCTTATTATCGACTGGATTGAGGAACCTGAAAACACAAGAATTATTGTTAAATAATAAAATAAAAAAAGTGGATAGGTGTGCCAAACTAGGCACACCTACCCACTTTAAAAGTGTCAATTAAGCAATTAATTGTATCTTACTAGCCAATCAGTGTTTATAACTGTTTTCTGGTCATTGCTTTGTTCTTAAATTCACCCGAGAATGAGATTTAACCAATTATATACTACATTGTCCACAAGGGCTGAATATGGATACGCTCAATGGTGTTTTTTGCCCCCAACGACACCTTCCAGGCAGCACAGCCTAAAAGGCACTACCTTAAAGAGCTTATGAAATGAAAATCCATCTATTGTTCACATGAAATTTTTGTCTTTTTCTGAAACTTTCAATCCAACTTAATATCAATTTTCGGGGCAGAACTTGTTAAAACGGCAACTTAAAAGTGTGCCTTTGGTGCGACATTAATCATTGGGCCGTGACGTCAGAGGGTGGACACGCTTCATTATAGTAACCTTGGGCTGGCTGCGAAAACAACATACCTTTGATAGACCCATATCTCATAAACACTTCTGAAGCATATTTCCACTTAATCTTCAGACAACCCAAGCTAGGGACCAGATGTACAGAGTCTATTAAAACTAACCATGATGTCCGTTTTTTATTTAATAACTTTAAAGAGATGATAAAGGTATAAAAGCACCATACAGTAGTGGCCAGTTCATTCACATGCGGTTACGCTATGTAACGTTAGCGCCTAACATACAAACACTTCTAAAGCATATTTCGATTTAAATTTCAGACAAACCAAGCTAGGGACCAGATGTACAGAGTCTATTAATACTAACTATGGTATCCGTTTTATGTTTAAATAACTTGAATGAGATTTAGGCTATCTTATTATCGACTGGATTGAGGAACCTGAAAACACAAGAATTATTGTTAAATAATAAAATAAAAAAAGTGGATAGGTGTGCCAAACTAGGCACACCTACCCACTTTAAAAGTGTCAATTAAGCAATTAATTGTATCTTACTAGCCAATCAGTGTTTATAACTGTTTTCTGGTCATTGCTTTGTTCTTAAATTCACCCGAGAATGAGATTTAACCAATTATATACTACATTGTCCACAAGGGCTGAATATGGATACGCTCAATGGTGTTTTTTGCCCCCAACGACACCTTCCAGGCAGCACAGCCTAAAAGGCACTACCTTAACCCTATTCCTAACCATAACCCCCTCAACCCTCATCCTAACCCTAAACTTAGGGGAGTAGTGCCTTGAAAGCAGTGCTGCCTGGAAGGCACCGTTGAGGACAAAAAATACCAAAGACCTATGGATACACAACAAGACTGGGTGACATAATTCTGGGTGGCATAATTCTTACTAAAATGTGTTAGTAAGCCCCCCATCCTTCCCCATGCACTGGTCAATGCAGGGGCGCCGCTAGGGGGGGGGGTTAGGATGATTCTAAGGGCCCAGCACAGACAGGGGTAGCCTGACTAATAAGCCGACTGTTGACTCCGTAACAGTCTGGAACAATGCAATGGAAACATGTTTCCATTTGGATATGACGTATCCTCTCACCTGGCTCTCACTTCCGCATTCAGCAGTAACAGATCGCTAGCTAATCCAATTTATTTTGACATCGTAGCGGCAATAAGTACTCAAGATCATGAATGTTAATGTCATGTACCAATTTTGTAAAGGTAATTCGAAAGTAGGGGGGAGAATAACGAACGTGTTCAGGCAAGTTAAGGGACATTGCTCTAAACTGTGTGCTGATTGGCTAAACCGTGAACGAACCGAGGTTGGGGCTCTATTCCAGACTGGTACGGAGGTAAAATTCATTTTAACGTACGTACGCAGGATGGCGCTGCCAGGCTAAGACAGGGGGGCCCAGAGAAAATTTTAATATTAAAATAAATACTTGAGGGGCCCAAAAAATTGTTTTGTCATAGGGCCCAAAATTTCTAGCAGCGCCCCTGGGTCAATGAGTCATTTGCACTGAATAGATGGAGTGAATGAAAGGGAGTAGACCAACAGATGAAAACTAGGCTTTGGCTAAATCTGGTAGACATAGGGTCTGTAAATGGGCATGTCAACGAATGTAATTGATCCCTTTGTAAATAAATAAACACAAACATAATAGATGGAAGAGCTTTAAAACTACACAAATCATTTAGGTGTATAAAGGTCTATGAAAATGGTGTGCTGAGGTAATTTAAGAGCTTGTTAAACATTATGACCTGTTTGAACAGCTTGCCATTCTCTTTCAGGGCCGAAACACTTATTTTAATAGATGAGATAATTGTTGACTAGCATGGCAAACATGACTGGTCAAGCCATTGAAATGAGTTTGGGGCAAGTCAAAGATGTCCCCCCAATCCATTACAGACATAATGAGCAGACAAGTTCTGTCTTGCAGTTGGTCTAAAGGCATGCTATTAGATATTAACTATAGACATACATTAGCTTGCTTCTGCCCATGTTACTGTTGTCTGTTGAAAGCTTCCTCTAATAATGACTGCCTGGTCTGCAAAGAGACCATTCCTAATAAAGCCAAGCAGAGGTGGAACATAGTTTCAAAGTGTGTTTGCTTTTCCGAACTAAGTCTATTTGCCTTAAAAGATTACACACATTAAAAAAAAAAAACAATTGACTGCTGGAGGACATTGGGCAGAGTTTTGTGATCACTAAACTAACTCTGCTAAACAAATGCAAGTAATGACTTTTTATTGGTAAGAGGAGGGACCACTGAGGGTTTTGGGGTTAGAATGTGCATGGGAGTTTGTCTCCCTAGCCGTGCCACTGTCTCCAGGGTACAGAGCGAGAGAGCGAGAGAGAGAGAGAGAGAGAGAGAGAGAGAGAGAGAGAGAGAGAGAGAGAGAGAGAGAGAGAGAGAGAGAGAGAGAGAGAGAGAGAGAGAGAGAGAGAGAGAGAGAGAAGGGAGGGATGGGGAGAGAGAAACAGTTATGAAATGCCTTAGTCACACACAGCTCTAAATCCCAAAATAAGGAGGAGGCTGTTTCTGCCTTACAAAATAGCCTCTTTGTTTGGTCCCTAAACATCCACACTGTCCGACACATTTCCCAATCACTGCTGTCGGTTGAGAGGCGTTGAGGGGTAAACAGTGTCTCTCTAATGCTTTTCTCAACGAGGGGCAGAGAGAGAGAGAGAGAGAGAGAGAGAGAGAGAGAGAGAGAGAGAGAGAGAGAGAGAGTATGGGAGGGAGGGGATGAGAATAAAGTAAAAATATATAGGACCATAAATGCGCAAGGCTAAAGTTGAGTGACAAAATCCAGATAAAACAAATGCCTGAGAAAAAGCTCATAGTCTGGTTAAGTTTAGTTGCAAGACTGGTCTCATTGCCAGAAGCTCAGTTTTGGTGTAACTGACTGTGGTGAGCTTGAATCATGGGAAAATGGCACACAGAGCAGTAGGGGAAAGCAGTGGAAAAAATGGGGAAATGGAACAGAAAGAACGGGGAGAAAAAAATCGATGGAGGAGAGAGAGGAAGAGACTGGCCTTGGGCGTTGGCTAGGGAGGCATTTCACATGACACTGAGAGCCATGATGGGGTTTTATACCAGCCCAGACGTGCTCAAAACAGCCATAGGACTGCTTTCTTACAAGCACACATGGAGATTCCTGTGGCTCAGGCAAAAGACACACCAAAACACACCCCTAAATGCAAACCTGCAATGGAAAATTTCTTTTTTTTCCCCTTCCTATTTAGATTTGTTTTATTAGTTTCTATATAGATTAGATAGGACTCAACTTGATAAGGATCGTTCTTTTATCCTGTAGATAAGAATGGCCTGGGTTTCTCTGCCCTTAGCTTGAGTGGACAAATATCTGAATCATAGAGGCACACCTCTTGTCCTTTTGTTACATTCTCATTCTCTCTCTCTCTTTCTCTTTCTCTCTCTTTCTGTCTTTTTCTCTGGAAAAACTGATGCAGATGGAGAGGGAGAGGAGGGAGAGGCATGTTTGCATGAGGAACATTTGAGGGTGGCGATCACAACAATCAGCAGGGAGTCACCAACAAACCTCAGGAATTTAACATTACAGCCCCTTTTTAAGACAATCTTAAGTAATAAACAAGACAAAATGACTTGTATAAAGGCCACGGATGCTTAGCATGTCTATCTTTACCATAATAAATCAAATGCAGGTTTTGTGTAATTAGCTTGGCTACTAGGAGACATTCCCTTTGTGTGTTTCACTAAGGCTGCCTTTTCTTTTCGCAGTCTTGTAAAACATGCTTTTAAGAGACTCATGTTGAAGCCACTTTAATCTCAGAAAGTGGAAACATTCAGGAGGCTTCTGAAACTTTTAGTGACCTACTCTTTAGTATGATGATAAATCATGAATCTGAAAGTTTTTGTACATTATCCATGTCTGCATTTTTGTGACATTTTGCAATTTGCTTCATGGTTTGGACAATGAACCACCACCACCACACACACACATTATGCAGATGGAGATTTGAAATTGAAGTTTTAATACACTCTAAATCTAGCCTACAAGACACATTAGTCTTGGTGTGGACGTGTCGGGTAGTTCGATTTTCCAAATAGATTTAAATATGTGTTACTGTTGGGTGACACGACAATGTCATCGCTCTAGTTAGCCAATTAGACAGTTCATCTGACATGACTGCCATGTTCATGACAGCCTCAGTAGACTATCAGAAGTTAGTCTGATTCTCAAGCTTGTTTCTATAGATACATGTTTATCAAAATGGCTAACAACAGAATGTTTTGGAGTGAGGAGTAGTGGGGTACTCATACAGAAATATTTATCATACCAAATATACAACCTAATTTTTTACTGTCCATACTGTAGCCTACAGTACATGTCTTGACACATGACAAGCCAGAGTTGCGTAACATATTTGCAACCTGTATGTTTTGCCTGAGGTTGTCTTGAGTCATAGTCTCTTAATCCTTTCTCCCACCCTGTGACAGTCAGTCTCTCCATTCCTCTGCCGTGTCCTGTATCACAGACTGTGTTTTATCTATTGTTTTTGCCTCTACCTCCTCACCAAAGTCAGGTGATACCTGACAAAGTGATAAAATACTCAAATATGAGCAGGTACTTCAAATGTTTAATATCTCTCTCTCTCTCTCTCTCTCTCTCTCTCTCTCTCTCTCTCACACACACACACACACACACACACACAAATGAACTTTTCCCTCACTTTTTTTTTCTTTTCTTGTCCCCCTTTTTCCTTTTCACACCCACCAGTGCTTTCATACAAACGCTTTTGACGTTTCCCTTTCACCTCCAAACACTATTGTCATTCTATCCAGTTGGACGGGACGCTGATATGGGAATACTGTTGGTCGTGAAGTAGGAGTCCCTTTGTCCTGGGCCTGCCTTGTGCGCTGCTCAAGCTAGGAAAAGATCAGATTAGGTCATCCGAGCCATGAGGCCGACAGAGTGACAACAAAGAGACTGAAACGGGAGGGTGCGGGGGTTTGAGCGTGTGTGTGAGTGAGTGAGTGAGAGAGAGAGAGAGAGAGAGAGAGAGAGAGAGAGAGAGAGAGAGAGAGTTGGTTTGGGAATGAGTGAGTGAATGATTTAATGCTTGCTTTACAGATTGATTGATTGATTAATTACTTGATTGACTAACAAAGTGTGTGACAGAGAGAGAGAGAGAGAGATAGTGAGATAGACTGAGTTGGATAAATGAGTGAGCAAGTGAGACAATGTTGATCTACACAGTAGAGCAGGAGAGTTGGATCACAGAGCCGGACAAGATGTCAAAACACGATAAAGTACAGTAGGCAGGGTTCTAACACACACCGCGCACTCTTGGGAAAATAGCTGAAACAAAAGCGGGAAAAATGGAAATCTTCACAATGAGACTGAGGAAAATAACAGGAAAGCTCTGGATTTCTGAGGACAGAGACATCCTTGAATGCATCAGTGTGTCTGAGAGAGCATGTGACACGTACAGTCTGTTATTAGAGGAGTCTGAAAACAAGCACTGTAGTTGGCGTGAAGGAGGTAGGGCATGATTAGTCATACACTCACAAATATGAAGGCACAAACACACCCACCCACACAAAAGTGCATAGATAGTTTCACAGGAAACTCAGGAAGACAAGTGGAAAACATGGGAAAGGAAATGGAGAAAAACATCTTTCAGCATACCTGGCCTGACTCGAGGAAGGTAGTTAGCCTACTTTTGTCTCACCTCTGCCACCTTGTGGTAAAAAAAAAGTCAGCATCCTGAAATCAGACTGGCTGTTCTCAAGACTTGATCCATTTATTATTGCAGTAGTATCACAGCTTTTTGGGAAACGGACGCCTGCATAGCACATGCTAATAATATTGTGCATTATATTGACAGATAGAGAGATACATTTTTATCCAGAAGGAAATTAAGGACTTTATTGAGGAACTATCTTTTATAAAAGTAATAGGGGAACAAAGAGCAGATCTAATGGTTGCTAACTGCTTTTTTTGTACAATGACATTGCACCAAATGTTGGTTAATCACATTTTTATTATTCCCTTGCAATTCAATTCCCATCAGTAGTATCCTATCTAGCCTAGTAAGAGACATGTTTGACAGAAGACTATCAGCATTTTAGCTAGACAAATAGCTCATGCTGGCTGACCATTCTTTTGAGGATATGGTGGAGAGATTATGACAGATTACAAAGAAATTCCAGCCCCTAAAGGCAACCTAATGTGAAACATGTTTCAAATGTTTGAGATTTCTAGGTGCTGCAATATTGCAGTGTTAAAAAAAGAGTGGTTGAAAATGAGATTGAGTATTGAAGTAGTGAAATTGAACTTCAGTCTTGAGTTTAATTATTAATAATTAAGACTATTTAATACTCATTGGAAGTGTGAAAGCATTGCTGCAATAAAAAAAAATAAAAAACCCTTGTGGAGAATCTCTCAAGTGATATCTTATCTGATAGATCTTTATCAACCCCAAAGCTAATTACAAAACAAATTAATGCTCTTTACTGTTGCAGCCAAGGGCACATTCTAGGTTACATGTAGACCTAT
>JAODXP020000029.1:25325282-25410282 GCA_027497455.2 Sardinella longiceps
TATGCATCACCTGTCACATGTGTCTCTCATTCACAATCATGGCTGAAATCTAGCCCTCTGCTTCCAAGAGCTTGTTCACTTTGACATAATGTCAGGTAGGCGGCACTTGTAAGGAGGCTGCACAGAGAACATCATTCAGATGCCTCTGGGTGTGAATGTGAGGAAGAGTTTGTGCTCTGTGTTAACCGACACGTGCAACAGGCACTATGGAAATGTCAAATTACACAGGTCAAGAGGTATTTGTGTAAACACTAACTCGGTGGCTTTTTTATTACACAGCTGGGCTTTTTTTTTTAATTTCTACAGTCTTCAAGTCTCACCAATACATTTGGATCTGAAGCTGGTACACTAAACAAGTCTTGCACTGTACTAGTTAGCCTTTTGGGGGAGCAGGTTCACTTATGATCAATTACACTCTTTAAATATACTTATATATTCTTGAACTGTCCTCTCTTTCTCCAGGATAAAGTTTCTAAAGAAGAAACTTTAAAGTTCAAAGCAACATGGCTCTTGGACATTGACATTATTGGCACTAAGGAGACAGCCAGCTGGTCAAAAATTGACGAAAAGGAACAAGGTATTCATGGTGCACATAGGCATCACCAGACACCATACACAAATTTCAACCATGACGGCTATTATCCTAAAGTAACATAATATGAATTCAAAACCTGATTTATAAAAATGACTTGATAATTGGAGGGAAAAAAACCCTTTCTAAAGGTCCTCATGGATATTTTCTCTTTGACGTGAGCTTCTTGTGTGGAATTAAAACTGTAGAGACAGATGTAAACATGAGAATTAGACATCAGATGTATTAGGAAAAAAAATGTTTATTGTGAAATTTGAACCCTGGTTCCTCTTTGCTCTTTCCAGCTGCAAAAGAGAACCAAAAAAAAAAAAAAAGAAAAAAAAAAAAAGAAATTAAAAATAAAGTTTAAAACTAACGATAATTACAGTCCACTCTGTCCATCCATCCTGTGTAAATCTTTCAAAAACTCAGAAAGCTGGGTACACCTGTCCTACCACACGAATAACATCTGATGCACTCTCAGGAAGGAAAAAAAAAAAAAAACACAGAAAAGAGAAACACAAAATGTCACCATGGAGGCATGACGTTTACGCGTCTCACATAAATTATTCTACTGGAGGCAGAGGAACCGCCAATAAGAGTCAGTGCTTGTGCGTGCCTGATAAACATAATGTTTGTTTGTTTGATTGTATGTATGTATGTGTGTGTGTGTGTTTGCATGTTTGTGAGAAAAGGAAAAAGTGGGGATGTGGAGCAGGAATAGGAGAAACACACCGAATCCTACTGTGCCCCCTAACCCTAAGCCCCCCTGCACCCTCAACAGCATAACTTGCATGAGTCTACCAGTTAAGTTTGAGGTTACAGGGCTTAGGGAAATCATTTGGATGCAGCCATGTAGACGGCTCAGCCCTGCGGACACAGTTGCTGCAATAGAGTCGAGGACCAACCAAAAACACACAGCCTCTGCCTTCCAGTGCATACCACACCAGGACCCTTCAATGCTTTCACTGACTGTATTTAAGGCAAGTTAGACTGGGCGGTCGAGCAGTGATCTGGGACACACCAACGGATGCCACTCAAATGATCAGAATGCATCCTTGTTCGGTAGTGACGAGAGAGAGAGAGGCACAAGTCCGACCTACGTCACCCTCGACCTTACTGCTTTAAACAGTTAACTGTCTGCTCTGATTGCTGCATCCGTGAAGAGCTGGGGACAACTATGGAAAGGGTTACTTGTATACCACATTGAGTAAAAGAGGGGGTTGGCTTAGCAATACTGAAACACTGCTGGAGGTAAAGTCTGCACTACAAAATGTAACATCCTGGCCTAAAACAACAAAGGGTTTGCAATGATCACAGACATTAAAGCAAATGTTCACAACAATGGGATATCCTCTCCCTCTCCCCTCCTCACACTAGTGTGTGTGTGTGTGTGTGTGTGTGTGTGTGCGCACATGTTTGCACACAAGGTGTATGAGCATGTGACAGAAGAGAATTTGTAATTTTTTTTTTCTTCGGTGGGTTTTCTTTTTGTGGAATCGTCCATCATTTTTTTTTAATTATTATCATATATATATATAGAACACACACTTTAAACTTTTATGTCTTCTCTCAAGGTCACTAAATCTAAAACAAAACATTTCTTTATCTGCACCAGCAGTGGTGTGCAAGTCAGTGTGTGTGTATGTATGTGTGGTAACTGAGGTACACCACTGCCACCACCTTCTCCTCTTCTTTACCGCTTATCACCCCCCCACCCCAACAACCCCCCCCCCAGCCCATCCACTCTCTCCTCTGACCTCCCCTGTGGTCCTAGCGGATGGCTTTGACTGGACTCTTGAAGCTGGAGGCGGCTTGCAGCTGCAGCTGGTAAGCCATTGGATGGATCTTGAAGCCATAAAGCCTGGGAGAAAAGAGAAGGCGGCATCGTGAGAGAGACATCGGTCACTGCAAGAGAGCGTGTGTGTTTGTTTGTTCGTGCTCAGGACAAGAGGAAATACACTGTGAGGCCTTGGCGCTAATCGTAAAACAAAACAATGCTGGATTCTGACTGCAGGAAAGAAAGCAGCTTTTTGCTGAGGGCAAGGCGTTTTACTGGAATCGCAGTAAGCGGACAGCTTTTCAAAGTGATGACTGAGCAAACCTTGGACCACTTCACCTATTTTAATTGCTATTCATTTTGTTCATTTTTTGCACAAGCATAGCACACTTGGGGAGAAGCTTCCAGAGCACCAGACTACAAAGACACATCAATAAAAAAAGATCAATTGAGAGAGAAAGAGAGAGAGCAAGTGAGCTTTTAGACTAGCACAAGTACTAGCCCATGCACAGGACACAAAGTGTGCCTTCTGGCTTTTAGCTCCCGGAAAGCTTGAGTTGTGAAGTTATTGACTCAAACATTCTGCTTAAAAGGCACAGTAGCTTTTGTGTATAAAACCACTGGAAAAGACAACAGTTATATCGTCTTAAAAGTTCCCTAAACATAATATGCATACAAGTAGAAACTGGACTACATTTCAAAACAAAAGTGGCTACAGACCAAAGATCCACAATGAGACGGGCTGCAACATTCTAAAAACCAGCAATGTTCTAAAACGGTGTTTTGACATGTTGAATTTTTGTGACGGCTTGAAACTGCTTGCAACAGCATGCAACAACTGATTCACACCGCCGCAACTCCTCCCTAAAACCGCCTCATCTTGTCGTGGATCCTCAGTCTGAATAGGCCTAAAGACGGACACACAGAGACACACACACACACACATATAAGCACACGGGAAAACAAACCTGGGCACAAACTGGTTGGCTGGTCTCTTGGGCCGGTACTCGGGGTGCACCATGAAGAGCATGTGGGGGAAGCCTGTGCCGAAGTAAGCCCCGTCCGTGTGGTGGTGTCGGGAGGACTTGGGCGTGTACACGTCCATGCACTTGGGACAGTACAGCTTCACCATGGCCTCTCCAGGGATGTCAGAAAGGCCTAGGAGTTTGAGAGAAGATATTTTAGGAGAGGACAACAACAACCGATGTACACAAGGGAGCACACACACACACACACACCCCAACTCACTCTCTCTTTCTCCCAGCCTCTCGGTTTTGACAGACCCAAGTGCTTGGAAAGCACCAATCAACAAAGTGATTTGAGTTTCACTACCCGTGATTACTCGGACGTTAATCATTTGTGTGTGTGTAGGAGGGTATAACATCTGTCACATCATGCCTGAAAAATGCGCTCACAAGAATTCAGGAATTGTGATGCATCATCAAGCAAAGAAGCTGCTACTAGTTTTCAGAGTGGTGTGCACATTTTCCCTCTCAAGTTTACAGGAGAAAAGAGAATTTTACACATTCCTGAATAAGCACTGCCAAACACAGTTGGAATGTGAACTTTCACCAACGGAAGCTTTTAGATTCTGCAGGCATTCAACATGAAGATGATATTAACTTGTCGGTTGCTGAATAGCATTAAAAAAATATAGTGGTAATGCAACTCTGTGATCTTCTCCAAAAGTAGTACAAAAGATGGATCTTCTCCACATTCCACCACATGATGTAATCCAATATTTTAGCAACGTAATCCAATGTACACATGTAACAATCTACATCTCAATTAGCCAATAACCCAACAACCCAATGTGTAGGCACTCACCAATGGGAAGCATGGGCTGATTCTCACAGTAGACTCTGGGGCAGTAACCAAAATCTCCCTGCTGGTACTTCTCCAACTAAAAGCAGGAGAAAGCGAGACAAAGATAAACTGGGGTCATGGAAATCTATGACAAGGGCAAGCAACTGTTAGATATAAAAAAAAGACACCAAAAGACATAAAAAGAAAAAGGAATAAATTCCCACCATCTGGGCGATGCCACGGTTGGTGAGGATATAACGAGCATGGATCAGACCATAGAGCATCTCAGCAGCCTGTTCAATCAGGTCACTCTGGTTAGGGTTATCCTCCAGCTCCTCATCTAAAACAAGAGCAAAATAAGAAAAAAAACTTACACACTGATTTTAAAGTTATAATAGGAAATTAAAGAACAGCTTGTAGTGTTTCTGAAATTAAACTGTCCACTATGATTAACAGATAACCTCCAGAATTCAGCACAGCAGTGTGAGTGATGTGCTTAAACTGTAACGTTAATCTATGCATCTAGTCTAGGCTATGAGTATCACAATATTAGAAATTTACAATTTTTCAAATCTTAACAGCAAACTGAACAGACCAACATGTAGGCCTGATCTAATTCAAAAACACACATACTCCACACATACAAGTAGAAAGAACTGTAGCAGACCTCTGCACTTACCAGGCTCCAGGTCCAGTATCATATCGAGAGCCTGTCTATAATGTGGAACCTGTTCATTGAGTCCTGTTAAATTGAACTTGTCCTGGATATAGTCTTCATCGACCTGCATGAGGAGATATAGACGGTATGTCAGATTTTTTTGATATTATAAAAACACACATAGACCAAATCGCTAGTAAAAACGCATAGTAGAATAAAGATAGTTACTAACGTTACTGTATTTTAACGTTATTTCGCCAACATTAGATACAGCAACGCGCTGTTGATGGTGGCTGTGCTAACATTACATCCGCAGGCACTACAAAGTAACGTTAACATCATTGATAGGGGGTGTTATATTAAAAGGTGTTGTGATGGGGTGACACTTGCCTCGCAGAAAAACTCGTTTCCCCGTAGTCCACAGAACCAGGAGATCCATGATACTTCCTCTGAACTGCTCATCTTGGAAAACTTAGAAGGTTGGAAACACGTACAGTACAGATTGAATCACTGAAACAGGCACCAAGCCTGCCGACATCAATAACCACTACGCTAACGTTAACGTTACCTTCCCTGGCAAAGAGGATTATCTGTAACTGATGTAACACTGAATAGACAATACATAGCTAAATGCAAAAGAAACAAAGTAACACAGAATATGTAATCTCTAAGTAAATACATTTGTTAACTAAATGTTAGTCATTGTTCGTTTTTGAACATTTATACGCATGCAAGCTAAAGTTAGCATCATAGCCCATCCAGATAAATTAGCCTCGCAAAACTTCATCAAAAACAGCCTATGATTAAGCCATTTAGATGTAGCGGCCATTGTAAATAATCACAAAGTGTCATCTTTACTAAACAGGCAAAATATAAAGTATTTACTAGTGCTTATTAAATGTCCACGAGTGGATTTTAAAATGTTCAATTTATACGCCCTAACCTGCCCGGAGTTAACATTAGCTGCACAGCTAAATATCCAATATGGCGCACAGGGTGAAGTAGGCCGCAAAATATTTGTCCGCCAGGTTCCTCAGTCTTACTAGCCTACACCGTTCAAAAATGGAATGCACTTCGAAGATATTTAGAATAATTCATCTATATACTAAACAAAACAATAGGGTTTCATCAATTAATCCAAGTCTTACCTCCCGGTCCTACCGGTACCCGTTTGCTGTAAAGCTAACGTTAAGAAAAGTGATTGGCGATTTTCGCCTTTAGCACTAAGATGACGCGCAAATGATGAGACACTACGCTCCTATGGAGGTGAATGGGAGTTGTAGTTCTACAATCAAATCTTACCAAATCTTTGACGTTACCCAGCAAGTTTATGGGTAGGCTACTTTGCAGTGACCTACAAACAGATGATACTTTAGTAATACTACAAATGACAATGAACACTACACTAATAATACTACTATGATTTACACAATAAACATAACAAATGTTTAATGAGATGACAAATTTATTAACATCACAAACTCTTGAATCTTGATATAAATGTGTGTATTACAGTTCCAATAATAGCCTACCTTAACAACGTCAATCATTCCAGGGTAGGCCTACCTTGTTTTTAGGATAGGCCTACATTACTTTTATTTGACTTTTCACATGCGTGCATACAATATAACTACACCAATAAACAAGGGAAAGGGATTCATAGATGTGTGATAAATGGTACATTTTCATGTCAGTGGTATACTAATATGGCAGAAACAAAATAACTTTATGTTTCTCTGCCTCAAAGATTCAGGATTGAGCAAACTGGTCATGAAACACTCATTTGTAAACCCCACTCAACGTCATAGAGGCTCCTGAAAACAAACAAACCCTAACTTACAGCAATGAGCTGTAGGAACGAAGAAAAAAAGGATTTTCATTTAGGGTAGAGGGGAGTGGTTGGCAGGGGTCTGCTGCTTGTGGACGGTCGCAGCAGTGTAGATGATGGCTGTGCTAAATCCGCAAGAACTTCCCTCTTGTTCAGAGAACTCGGTGAAGTCACTTTTCTCTGAGGCGGTCTCCCACTCCTCATTGGTGCCTGACTTTTGTTTGAAGACACTGGGGCACCAAATGCCCCCAGCCAGGTTGTGGTTGAGTCTGTGTCGTGAGAGATTCTGGGGTGCTTTGTTCTGATTATACGGGTGGTCCCTGTTCAAGTTCAAGTTGCCATTGCCGGTGGTGGGGTTGGTGGTTGTTGACTTGTTGTGGTTAGCGTTGAGGGCTACGGCATTGGGACTGCTGTTGTTATCCCTCTTTTCTGGTGAGGCGGAGCGGTGCTGGGTCATGTAGTTGATCCGCATTCTCCCTCTCCTTCTTGAGGCGACGGAAGCGGGGTGGCTTATCCTGCTGATGCTGTGAGCGGCCATGGCGACGGCGTCAGAGTGGACACTCGACGGGGGGGCAGTCTGCCAACCCCGTGGAGTTGGAAACGGGGTTGTCAGACTGCGGCTGGCATCCAACTATGCCTCCATTCTTGGTGGAGGTTTCCACTCAGGGTACTGCAGTGGCAGGCTGCCCTGCATGAGCGGAGTTGGGAGCCTGGCTCTGAGGCTGGTTCTCACCACTGCCACCAGCAGCTTTCTCTATCTTCTCTCCCCCACTGGATGGGCCTGAGTATTTAGGAGGAGAGGGGTTGGCAAGGGTCTGCTGCTTGTAGACGGTCGCAGCAGTGTTGATAATGGATGAGCTACATCCACAGGCACTTCCCTCTCGTTCAGAGAACTTTGTGAAGCTACTGTCCTCCTCTGAGGTCTCCCACTCCTCATTGGTGTAGTCCAGGTTATGTTTGGAGATGGTGGGGTATTTAGCTCCTCTGGCCGGGTTGTGGTCGCGTTGGTGATTCTGGGGCTGTTCAAGTTCAGGCTGCTACCTCCATCCTCAATATGGCCACCACTGAAGCTGTTGATGGTGGGGCTGGTGGTTGTTGACTTGTGGTTGGCGTTGGGAACTGCAGCATTGGGGTTGCTGGGGTCATCCCTCTTTTCGGGTGAGGCGGAGCGGTGCTGGTCAATGAAGTTGATGCACGCTGAGCTCTCCTTCCCCTGCTTGAGCCAACGGAAGCGAGGTGGCTTATCCTGCTGATGCTGCGAGCGACCATGGCGACGGCGTCGGGGCGGACGCTCAAAGCTCCGCGGTGGGGGTGAAAGGCGATCCTGACCTGAGAGTTTTTGCGGCGAAGGCCCTGTGGAAATGTTGCCAGACTGTGGCTGCCGTCCAATTATGCCTCCATTCTTGGTGGAGGTCTGCATGGGGGGCACTGCAGTAGCAGGCTGCCCTTCCTGAGCTGGGCTGGGAGCCTGGCCCTCTCCAATGCAATCATCAGCTTTCACTTTCTCCTGTCCCCTGCAGATGCATTGTGAGTCTTTTGGAGGGAAAGGGTTGGCCGGAGTATGCTGCTTGCGGACAGCTGAAGTGTTGACTATGGCTTTGCTACAGCCGCAGTTAGCAATATTATTGATGGGTGACACTTGCCTGGCAGAAAAACATGTTTCCCGCGGCAAAAATAACCTAGGGAAGATTGGCATGCATGTTAACATCTAGAGTATAAAACTATCGTTATCCTGTCTGAATAACTCAGGGGCAAACATACTGAACTAGGGCTAATGCTAAGCTAAAGGTATTCTTGAAAAATTTACATAGTTTTGCATATTTCACTCCAGCGGAAGTCAGAATATATTTATTTGCAGCCAAACTCTTCTGCAGTGTCCTGATGTTGTTGGCTAACTCATGTAGGTATTTGCTAACGTTAGTGTTAGCTCCGGTTAGCATTTTTTAAAAACAATTGCTTGTTGAATATGGAACTTCTGTACATCAGGTTTGAGTGTTCTTTAGGGGCAAGTGCACTTTTCCTAACCTCATCCTGTGTCCTGTGGTTTTGACTCTCCTGAGGTTTCCTGACTACCCACTGCCCCCTCTAGTGGACGAGGATGTGGACGTGGCCAAGGACAGAGAGAGCATCTCCACACAGGGGGCCAGAGCAAATTAGAGACCTGACTAAGGTATGCTGGGGAGCCTGCTCAAGAGTGGTGTTTTTTTTTAATGTTTGATATCTTCAGCTGCATAAGGTAATCATTAATAAAGACCTTTATTTGTGTGTCAGATAAGATTCTCTAATCTGAGTTTTGTATTTACTATCTGAATATGTAAACTACGAGTAGTCATTTTTTCTTTTCCTTGTTATTGGAAAGACTGTGGTGTTCTGACTGTTATGTCTCACTTCTCACTTCATCTCTAGTCTTGTGCCATGTGCAAAGTATAACACACATTGATAACATTTCTAACTGTTAAATAGTTCCTTACCCATCACCCTTTTGTGGCTACACAGTTGGCTGATTCAATTTATTCGTTCATGTGGTAACAGCTGTACACAGGGCGCAAGCATCCAGCTGTTGACAGAATCTGTGTGGGTGTGTCACCTGGAGAGGTATGGTATCTGTGTGTGTGTGTGTGTGTGTGTGTGTGTGTGTGTGTGTGTCTGTGTTTATTGTGCTTGATGTGAACTATTACATTAGTGAGCACATTATTTTCTATCCTGAAGAATTGAAATTGTGACATTCACACATTAGCTAAATGTATGACTCTGGGATCTTGGGGAAGAAATGACATCCACTAGGTAGTTGAAATATAACTGAGACCTCATTGAGTAGTGACAGATCAGAATATCATACAAGTATTAGCAATATGATTGAATCTTGATGACTCATGTTACATTAATGCAGGAATCTCACTGGCAAGTAGGAAAGTGTAACACAGATCTCAGGCCAGCTCCTTACGAAAGCGTTCGGTAGAACAAACTGACATTGACATGTCTAGTATTACTTTCAGAAAGCTGACACAATTTCAGTACCCAGATAGCTTACCACTGACATGGACGGAATTCCATACCATAGGAAACTGTAAAAAATCTGCCACTTACCCAGCCTCAAAGGCAACATTTCCTGGCTAAACCACATAATAGAGTCTTTGTAGCACATACAGATATTTCATTATCTAATCAGAAATGTGATAGAATATGTGCTCATAATACCAATGTCTGCTAATTACCAATACAGGCCTACAGTAGTCTTCACTGGTCTATCAGTAATACTATCATAATTATTGTGATTTCATTGAATCTAGAATTAATTTCATTAACATAGGCTCAAACAAAAAAAAAAAAAAAAAAAAGAAAGAAGGAAGGAAATCACGGACCAGGAGGAGTTGAATGCATGAGTTTATTTTTTATTTTTTTAACTTTTATAAATGCTCGAGTTATTGCTATATATATATATATATTTTTTTTTTTTTTTTATTAGTTTTTTTGTAGCATTTTTTAAATGCATGAGGGTTTTTTGTAGGCTTTTTTAAATGTATGAGGGTTTTTTTGTAATTTTATTGCTGGGATTAATTGGAATGCTGGAAAGACTTCTCCACAGATATCTCCACAAGCCTTTCTGCACCATTACTACTGTACTGTATGTATAAGACTACATGGAGCGTGCTCTGCGAGGGCTCAGTGACGGGCACTCATCAGAGGAACCTGTGTCATCACTTTGGATGTCGTCTGGGATTGAGCATGATGTACTGCTTGACTCATCATCAGAGAACACTTCAGAGTTGCTGAATACTGTCCGAATTGTCACTCTCCTCTTGCCCATATTTGGTAGCAGTTGGACGGCCGTATTACTTTTGTTGCATGGAGGTTTGAGCTTAAGTGTTAAGCCAATGTGCATTTTCTCCCTGATATTCATGGCAGCTCTTGACCTTGCTAATGTATTTGGGCGAGGTGAACAGACACGACTTCCCTTTCCTTCTTGGCTTGTAGCACTGGACGTGGACATGGACTTTTTTGATGAGCTTTAATGCTTATCCTTATTGTCAATGTGCATGTGCAATGTGCAATGCTTTTGCTTTGCACAGTAGTGACTGGATTCGTGTTTGATTCAGACTCCTC
The DNA here is from genome assembly GCA_027497455.2 of Sardinella longiceps. Taxonomy (NCBI): domain Eukaryota; kingdom Metazoa; phylum Chordata; class Actinopteri; order Clupeiformes; family Clupeidae; genus Sardinella; species Sardinella longiceps. The sequence goes on from JAODXP020000029.1 coordinate 25,336,030, forward strand.
AAGAGCAGACGATGATAACCACTTCCTAGCTCGAAATTACCTAGATGTAGAAGGACTTGCAGGTTTTGATGGAGACATCATATTGTCTGACAGAGAACTATTTGCCTCTAGTTCAGGTGATCCTTGTGAACTAGGACAGACATGAGGTGAACAGTGACAACTTCTTTTTCCTTCCTGGATTGTTTCACTGGACTTGGACATGGACATTTTTGATGAGCTTTTATGCTTTTCCTTACTGTCAATGTGCATGTCGGTCCTGTGCGCAAACTCAAGGCTTTTGCTTTGCACAATAGTGACTGGATTAGTGTTTGATTCAGACTTCTCAAGGGCAGACGATGATAACCACTTCCTGGCTCGAAATGACCTGGATGTAGAAGGATTTTCAGGTTTTGATGGAGACATCATATTGTCTGATACAGGGCTATTTGCCTCTGGTTCAGGTGATCCTTGTGAACTAGAGGTGGGTGAATAATCACTGGAATATACATGATTGATCACAGTTGTAGCCAGACATGTAGACACAAGATCAAGTTTAGATGCTGGTATCCACTGTCCTATCAGTTTCTGAGTGGGGATCTGATTTATCCAGGAAACGTAACAGATCAGACAAAATTGAATGTTGCTTACATATTCAACCATAGATCCCATTGTATTGTTTACAGCATGTGTGACTAAGCCTGTCTCCTCCAAACTTCTGTGTTTCTATGTATTTTGGTCACATAGCTGAATTTTTAAGTGGTTCAGGACTGCTATGGTGATCTGTTTGATGGCACTGGCCAACTCCTGAGAAGATAGTGTATCCTCAACTCCTAAGGCAGTTTGTGCCGTCGTTCCAGGCTTTGGCATGTCATCTTTTACAATCAGAGAGTCTGGTGCGGTTTTGATTATCAAGAGAGCTATTTTTTGGTAAGCATTCTTAACTATAACCTCCATTATGTTTTTGATATGCAACCGACTGTCCTCACTGACTCCAGAAACCCGCTGTCTAATGTCATTCTTCACCGCCTGGATAACGCAGTCTTTAAAGCACGTGTTGGACAACTGTTCCAGAATTTCATCTGTAATTCTGGGCAAAATATGTGTAAGAGGCCCTACAGTGAGTGGGACATCTGAAGTCGCTGTGCTATATGCCTTGCTCTCTGTGGGTGCCATGTTCACTTCTTCATTGAACAATGCACTTCCTCCAGCCCATTGACTGACTGTAGAAGTCCTGCTAGATATTGAAAAATCTGTGTCCACGCAAAACATGCTGAGTACCTCATCAATCATATCATCACTGAAAATGCTTGAAGATGAAGTTTGTATCTCCAAGCTTTCCTCTGAAGCGGTCTCATATTCAAGATCCTCACTCTTTTGAAGTAGCAAAGGTGAGGTGGATGGGCTCCTAACCCCATCCATAAGAGTACTTTCAATGGCACTCAGTGTTCTGCATGCAGCATCTACTGCTGTCTGACTTGCCACAGGAGACAACCCCCTTTTTGGTGACTCTTCTTTAATGGCAACAGTCAGCTTTTCTTTGACTTGGGCATAAACACTGTGGATGAGCTCCAAGGCAACCTCATTAAGCCTTCTAAGAACATCCTCCTCAGATGCTGAAGAGGGCCTTGTAGTCGTGGGTGAGAGATGTGAGGAACTGTGTGTAGACTTTATAAAATGTCTCTCTTCAGGCCCCAGTGTCTTATGTGGTGCTTGTGCCACATCATTTATAGATAGTGAACGTTTACATTCTTTTCTCACTACCTGATGAACATGGTCCTTAAATGATTCTGTACTGACATGTTGCTGAAATTCCTTAAGGATTGTGGAGTAAATATTTGGAAGTGACAGGCTTCTAGTGGCAACGTGTGATGTCATCCCAAGAGTTCCTGCCTTGGATATCAGTGAGCTGGCTTTTGTGTCATCGGAACTCACAAATAGCCGCAATCCACTACTGGAGGCAACACACACGTCATCCCCAATAAGAGACGTTTTTATTTTCTCCAGTGATCTGCATGCTACCGCCATTGCTACCTCGCTGGCCACTGGAGATACTCCCCTCTTAGGAGATTCTTGCTTCAGTTCAGCAGCAAATTTAACCCTGACTTGATCGTAAACTTCATTTATGAGTTGTAAGCTGTTCAAGAATTGCATCATGATCAGGGGAACTACGGCCATTGATTTCAGCAGCTGACAAAGGGGAAATAATGTGTTCCCTTGATATTAGCTCATCTAGTTCTTTGGATACTCTTTTGAGCATGTTCCTGTTAGCTTTCTTTTCCTCAGGCCCCAGCCTTGAATGTGGTTTTGATGGTAAATAATTTACAGAGAAAGAGCGTTTTAGTTCCTTCTTCACCACTTGAGTAATGTTGTCTTTAAAAGATGATGTAAAATATTTACTTATCTCATCTGCAACAGCTGGATACAGGCTGGGTAAAGAATGGATTTTCATGGCGGTACATTTTTTCTTTCTAATAGACAGCTTCAATTTCAGCATCTCAACCTTATCAAATTCCTGTGCTGTGACTGGTTGAGATCCTTCAGCCTTGAAAACGTCTACATTACGGTGGCAAGAAGCACTAGAGGGAGCTTCACTAGCACCTGCTAGTGTGTCAACATCTTCTGTGGAGATGCCTGGTGCAGAGACTTGATGTTTCTGTGAAGTGACTGGTTGATGCCCAACAACAGAGAGAGCAGCACATGCATTAGCTGGCGACTTAAACTCATTTGGAGAGATCTCTATTGAAGAGAATTCATCTTCTTCTGTCTTGAGAGCCTTTGAACTCATCAGGGAAGAAGAAACACCAGAGAGAGCAGCACTTGCATCTGCTTGCGACTCAAACTCATTTGAAGAGATCTCTGGTGTACAGACTTCATCTTTCTGCAAAGAGACTGCATGGAGTTCTTCAGTCTTCAAAGTCTCTGAATTGCTCAGGGAAGAAGGAATATCTGAGAGAGCAGCACTTGCATTAGCTGGCGACTCAAACTCATGTAGAGAGATCTCTGGTCAAGAGAATTCATCTTCCTGTGAAGTCACGGATTGGACTTGATGTTCTTCAGTCTTGAGAGCCTTTGAATGAATCAAGGAGGAATCACTAGAGAGAGCAGCGCTTGCAGTAGCTGGCGACTCAAACTCGTTTGAAGAGAAGTCTGGTGTAAATACTTCATCTTTCTGTGAAGAGGCTGGTTGATGTTCATCCGTCGTCAAAGCCTCCGAATTGCTCAAGAAAGAAGAAAAAACAGAGAGCAGCACTTGCATTAGCTGGCGACTCAAACTCATTTTGAGAGACCTCTGGTAAAGAGACTTCATCTTCTCCTGTCTTGAGAGCCTTTGAATTCATCAGGGAAGGAGGAACACCAGAGAGAGCAGCACTTGCATTCACAGGCGACTCAAACTCATTTGGAGAGATCTCTGGTGTAGAGACTTCCTTTTTCTGTGAAGAGACTGCCTGAAAGTCTTCCATCTTGAGAATCTCTGAATTGCTCAGGGAGGAAGAAAAGTCAGAGAAAGCAGCGTTTGCATCAGCTGGCGACTCAAACTCAATTGGAATGATCTCTGGTGCAGAGGTTTCAGCCATGTGTGACGTGACTTGCTGATGTTCTTCAGTCTTGAGAGCTTCTGAATTACTCAGATAAGAAGGAGGACTAAAGTGAGCAGCACTTGCATCTGCCAGCGACTCAGACTCGTGTGGAGAGATCCCTGGTGCAGAGGGTTCAGCTAGCCTTAATATCTGCCACACGGCAGGGGGAGCCAAGTGGAGACACTTCCCTCTTCGTAGATTCTTCTTCAATTTTAGTGGCAAGATGTTCCTTTACGTCACTAAATTATACTCCCAATTTGTTGAAAATGCACCACCTTTTGTTCACTGGTAACTCTGATGGTGGTGTCTTTAGAAGGTGAACAAGTGACACGGCTGGGACAGGATGAAACAATGGAAGCAGTACTGGCATCGGCCAGAAAACCAATCTCGTCTTCAGAGGAGTTAGTTGAGGCAGTTGCAGTTTGGCTACCAAGTGTTGATGCTCCCATCTCAGGAGGCTCTTGCATAATATTAGTGGTAAGTTGTTGCTCGACTTCACTAGTGATTGACTCAATGAATTGAAATGCAGCTTCATTGACTTGATTGACCAGAACATCCTGGTTGGGGGAGGATCCTGTTGTCTCATCTGGCATAATGTGTTCTCTTGAGTGCTTAGATATTCTATGAAGCATGCTCCGTATAGACTCCCTATCATCAGGCCCTGGTGGAAAGTCATTTAGAGAGAAGGAATGTTTGATATGTTTCTTCACTGTTTGATTAATCCTGTCCTTACATGCTGTAACACCCACAAACGTAATAACTTCCCACAAACGTAATAAACCACAAACGTAATAAAAATATGCACTTTTAAAATGTAACAATCCTGCAAACGTAATAATTTCCCATAAACGTAATAACAGTCGCCTACTGTTAACGTAATAAAAAAATTCCCACAAACGTAATAATTATTACGTTTGCGGGAAATTATTACATTTGTGGGAACATGAAAAAACTTATTACATTACCCTCCCATAAACGTAATAATTCACAGATTTGGTGAAATTGTTACTGTTTTATCAGATATAGGAGCTTACTTGTCCATGAACTCGTATCTCCAACCATGTAGCCACCTGTCTGAGCTTAAAACCTGATACAGTGCCATGCTGCATAATGTTTTATTGCTTCCCTCAATTGTTTTTATTGATAAAGTTTGATTTGTGCATACATATTTTCAAACTAATATTTATTCATCCTCACCACAACTGACAATGTGAATGAATAGCATATGCTAAGTTTAGCCCCTAATATTAAATTCCTGAATGTTAACACTAAAAGGGGTTGTGTCAAAAATAGATGCCTTACAATGCAAATACTTTATGGCAATAAAATTAATGAAACACTAGGTAGAGGAATAGTCCATGGTCTAGGTGAATCAGTATGTCTGCAGTATGCACAATGGTTAAATGTGAAATAAACTCACTAAAAAGATCATGTTTTCAAAAGATGTGGGCCTTGAACCACACAAAGGCATAGCATTGAATGAAGTAGGCTGAGATGTAAACTGAACACATTTCGATTACTTTTGACATGTCATTGTACACCACTGAACTCTGAGCCTAAATCAAAACTTAAAAAGCTTAACTTAAAAAAAAAAAACAAAAAACAAATCTTGACTAAACTTTTTTTTTTTTTTTTTCTAAATTTACTAAAGATGTGGACCCTGGACCACACAAAGGCTTCAGCTTGGTACATGTAAACTATACGAATCTCTGACTTCAACAATTCCACACAACTCAAATGAAAACTAAATGTACCGCATGGCGGTACAAAATATGACCGCCGCTCAGTTCTGCACATTCTCTGCCCGTGTGTGTGTGTGTGTGTGTGAGACAGTAGGCCTATCATCCCAAACCAGTAACCCTTCGCTTAATAGCACCATCTACAGGTCAATGTACAGTCATTAAATGTACATATAAATTCATTTATTTTATAGCCCCCCACGGATGAAATTCCACAAAACATGACATATTCCCACAAGATAACTGAAAGGAAAATAAAGGTCCGCAACACTGTTTGATGCTCCCAAGAATATCAATAGCACAACGTGCTAGTCTAGTCGTTGTGCTATTAAATTCTTGGGAGCATCAAACAGTGTTGCGGACCTTTATTTTCCTTTCAGTTATCATATGTTTGGTCCACCACCTGTGCCACTGATGTGCGCGCATTCTCTGACTTTTTTTATATTTCCACAAGATGTCAGGTTCATCATACACATTAAATTTGGTGCAGTTCTTAACATCTGATCTAAAGATAGGGGCAATTAAAGCAGTATAATATTGCATTTTAATTTTTTACCATGGGGATGGCAAATCACAAATCACTGGTTATAAGCTAAATTGATGTGGGCTCTTGAGACCAACATTCCATAAACATTTCATCATCCTCAATGCCACAGGTCAGGTAGTTCTTTAGGAAAAACTGCATATAAAAGACAATTGAGGGAATAAACATATGCAGCATGCCACTGTATCAGGTTTTAAGCTCTGACAGCTGGCTACATGGTTAGAGATATAAGTTCACTGACAAATATAAGTCCTACATCTGATAAAACGGTAACAATTTCACCAAATCTGTGTTTTATTACGTTTATGGGAGGGTAATGTAATAAGTTTTTTCATGTTCCCACCAATGTAATAATTTCCTGCAAACGTAATAATTATTACGTTTGTGGGAATTTTTTTATTACGTTAACAGTAGGCGACTGTTATTACGTTCATGGGAAATTATTACGTTTGCAGGATTATTACATTTTAAAAGTGCATATTTTTATTACGTTTGTGGTTTATTACGTTTGTGGGAAGTTATTACGTTTGTGGGTGTTACACATGCTGTTGATGAAACATATTCAATCAATTGATACGCTTTTGGTGGATCAATGCTTACCTCACTCGCGTCAGATGTAGCGCTACGCGCGAACATCTGATCCTCCGAGGTAGACGATTTATTTCAGGAGACTGGACAAACGGCTTGTCCATCAATTTAATTGACGTACACTGCAGCCAACCACATCAAAACCAACCAATGACGCTGGTTACGTTTGTTGGATTGGTTGAATTCAAAACAGTTGCTTCTTCGCTACGTCACACCCTCTACAGCAGCCAGCAGCCCTGATTGGTCCGGTTAGGAAATATTGGGCTTGAAATCCCTCCCAATGGCATCAACATCAGATCGTTGCGCGGAGGCCTTACGAAAGTTACGTAGCGCATGATCTGACGTGAGTGAGGTAAGATCAATGCTGGGTAAGGACTGGATTTTGGTGGCAGCGCTCGCTCTCTTTCCAGATACTTGGATGGCATCTGAGCACGTTGAGTGAGGAGCAACGCTGGCCATGCCTGGCTGAGTTTCCTCGGATTGAGAAGACATAACTGAAAGAGGCTGACTAATACTGCTTGATGAACAAATGCTCTTCTCTTTTGAGATCTTTGATGTGACCATAGAACCTTTGGGAGGTGGACAAAGGGCACCACAGGGAGAGGATGAGACAAAGGGTGCACTACTGGGACTTGCCAGGTTCTCTGCCACATCTAAAGATGTCTGTGGTTTAGAAATGTTTAACACATTGCAAGAGGAGGAAGAAGGACTTGGGAGATCCACCTTTGGTGGATAAATATCAGAGGATGGTGTCGCCCCGGTCTTTTGGGTTTCCACCGCATAACCAAATGCCTTTCTATGGTAAAGTGGTTCTCCTGCAATGTCCTCTCTCTTCACAGTAAGAGAACTGATGGTCTCAACAGTTGTCTCACCTTGACTTTGAACATCAGAGGACATGGTAGAATTCAGTGCTGTCTTAGTAATTCTATGTTTGTTAACTGCAGGATCATGTTGGTTGGTTGGCCGTTTCACTTTGCCAAGGAAAGGTGATTTTGGATCAGTGTCTAATGGCAGGCTCAATTTAGTGCCTGATGATGTCTGCTATATGTAACGAAGGCCAGCTAGCTCGGCGGTAGTATGTGTAAATCCTCATCACTCAATTCCATGAGCGCTTCTAACACGCTGAGTTAGAAGTGCGGGCTTTTAGCTCAGTTGGTTAGAGCGTTCCACTCCCACGCCGGGAGTTTGAAGCTTGCGGGGTGGCGGGTTCGAGACCCGTGTGCGGTGCGGACCGCCACCGGCTACATATATAGAGGTAAGGTCAAAAGTATTACTAACACCATTCAATTGGAGGTTAGAAAAAGGTGAAGATATTTTTATGCATATACAAAACTCAATAATGTTTTCTCTACCTGGTTGTCCTCCAAGTTATGTTGTTTGACTGCTAGTGGCACAAGGCGTTCAAGTGTTTGCCTTCTCTGCTGGAGCATGTTCTGTGATGCTTTAACTATAGAAGATATCAAAACATTTTTAAATTTGGTGACAATTATTTGAGTAACCATGTCAATTCAGTTTGCAAATTACAAATTATGCATTTCTTTACTATAGACAGCAATAAATTAGATCAAAGCCCTGTCCAATTTCAACCACTTTGACGCGTTTTGGAAAAAGCACTCCGTTTCCCCCCAGTGATGCATGATTATGTCTGCATTTACCAAGTATCCCAGTTATGGGGTTGTTCTGATTTATAGAATTTTTGGAATATTACTGCACTTTGAGAACCACTGTAGAGGAATGCAAGGGTTACAAGTTTGGGGACCTACAGTAGATGGATAGATAGCCTGGCTTGTAGTGACCCAATTAAAAAGCTTGGTTACCCCTGACCTTCCAAAGGGAAGATGAATGGACCACTTTCAAAGTCTTTTTTTTTTTCAGTTTATGATAACTATATGTTTTGGTAATAATATTTAAAGATGATTTCCATATTTCACTTATTTTTCTACTAAATCAATTAAATAGGACTTTTAAAATGGTGCTGAAACAATGAATTTTGGCAAAAATCAGTCAGTAAGGCTGTATAATATGCTATGTAACTCCCCTAATGGCCTCAAAATTTATTTTTTTAAGTAGTAGAAAGTATAATTTGTAAAACAGCTTTTAGATCCTCTCCAAAACCAGAAATTGTGAAAAATTTCAAAGATACAGTTGATGAAGCAGAAGCTGCTTTTTTTACAATTCATTTAATAAAACAAATATTGTGCTTTGTTCTACCTTGGGTGGGGGCATGAAAAAGGCCTTTTTGGGCTTTTATTTCCTGTACCATATTCATAGATGTGTGTAATTGTAGTTCTACAATGAAATGATGGTCATGACCCACACATTTTATGAATGCACTGAACGCATTGGTACCTCTGTGGTGATACTGGCCAGTAGTTAACAGTTCAAAGTGGAAGAACACTCACCTCCGAGTAGTGACTCAGCAAGCAAGCCCACGCGGGCCCCTTTTGGGCCAGCTTTAGGTGCCTGTGAGAATTTGCCCATCGGCAAGGCAATGGCCCCGCACATGCAGCCCTCACTTATATTAGCCCTCTCTATGCCCACACAGCACCCGCATTGGTTTTCTGGTTTTCCGCTGATTGTGGGCTGCCCACAGACAGCTCAAAGGTTTGGGCCTGACTTGGGCAAGTCCACATTGGCCCTGGTTGGGTTTGGTTTGGGCTGGCCTTTGCCCACACTACCATAAGAGAACCTGCATGGACCCCACGAGGGCATGTTTGCTGAGACATTAGCCTACCCAATTATATGGTCCAAAGCCCATTGAAATAAACCAGACCAGTTTTTCAGTAAAACAAAAATTTATTAATTTTTTTCTCTGTATACTTTTATAATAATAAGACACTTCTCTGCTTGTACATTGCTCCCTTGAACTTAAAAATGGCAACATTTGTTTGTGGGAATGTAAGTTGGGGTAGACAAACTTAGATACATACCAATATACATACATGTGTGTATATTACGGTTCCAATAATAAACCAGTTATAGCCTAACAGCGTCAATCACTCCAGGGTACCTTGGTAATGCTGGAAATATAGTACAATCTTTGAGTATTTCAAGGAATACATTTTATTTTACTTTTTTTATTTAAACATGGGTACATACAATATGACCACGTCAATAGATAAAAGTTAACGAGGGATGAAGGAATCCGAGAAGAGCCCCCCCCACTCCCAACCACCAATGTATGAGGCTCCATAAGCGGCATCCATAGATGTGTTCATGCATGGTAAAACAGTGTTAAAAAGGAAAGAGATACCCACTTCATTTTGTCTATCCGTAATGTATAAAATGACAGGGAATCCTTGATCACCAACAACTGGTTAAGTTTTCCCAGGGTAAGTACTTCATTGGGATAAACATATACACAAACTTAAATGTATATGTGAATGTATGTAAGGTGGGTGGTACAACTGTATCCTAATATGGCAGAAACAAAAGAACGTATTCAAATGTGTGCATACAACCTCTGCCTCAAACGTCACACACGGTTGAGAAAACTGCCCATGAAACACTCATTCATAAACCCTACTCGACGTCACAAAAGCTCCAGGAAACAAACAAACCCCAACTTACAGCAGTGAGATATTGATACAATTTTGAGGAACAAATGATAAAAAGGATTCTTAATTGTTTATGATGCCTGTTTAGATTTTAGAAATCCACTAGGCAAAGCCCTAAGGTGGCGTGACCATGTTTGTGTGTAGTAAGTAGCGTGTCAGTGTTTTGTCAACATATTGGATTTCATCAACGTCCCTTGAACAGCTCTTTAACACTCAGGAAATTAAGTAAAAGGAAATGAACAGAAAGGGTCAGTTTTGAGGAGGATATATAATATGTATAACTTTCACATCTGCTGAACCTTCACAGCAGGTCTGTGAAGCCGAGACTATGAAACACCTGGTGCAAAGGGTTCTACTTTTTTTCTTCTTTTAAATAGACCTGTTTTGTTCACCCTGTAGACACTTATGGCAGGCGCCACAACAGCCAAGCAGAGAGCCTCTTCTTTTTCCTCCTCTTGTATTATTATGTACACAACGGCAGAGCAAAAACACACTCGACAACAGCAACAGTGGCCTGTAGTTTTCCCCAGCCCCTGTAGAAAAGGCGGCCATGACACCTGCTGCACTATCCGACATTGTGAGGGCATGCACTGCGGAAGAAGGGAGGGAAGGAGGGGTAGGGAGGAACCCCATCTCCCATAAAGAAACACCATAACAGTTTGCTTCATTCTAGGAGTGCTTACTATTGAGCTGTTATGGATAGCAACAAATAACTCTGCATGTATCTAATCATAACAATATTGACAGGAATACTTGAGACTCATTCTCCTAAGACAAAAAAAAAAGAAGAACGAAAGAAAAAGAGATGGAGATTTCACGAGGCTAAAAGAAAATGGGGGGAAGCAGCCTAGGAAAAGGAGTCTTCAGGGAGAAAAAAAAAGACCTCTTAAAGCCGTATTAAGCCTTCAATTCAGTCACTTTTTTTTTTTTTTTTTTTTGCATGCCATCACTTGAGGAAAAGACATTTCCTCAATGAATGAAAATGTAGTCAAGCGTTTGTGTCAAGAAAACTAAGATGCTACGCTGTGGCCCGGAAAGTAACAAAAAAAAAACCAACAAAAAAAAAAAACCTAAACATAAAACAAAAAAGGAAAAACTAAACAAAAACGGCCTTCATCAGTCAAAACATAACACTGGAGGAGTCATCCCCCCCTCCCCAAAACTTAAAAAGATGAATCTCACCGTATATTTCTAGGAAAGAGCAGCGAGGCCGTTGACATCAGTGACAGAATCAGTGTGAGTGGGGAAGTGAGCAGTAGTTCTTGTGGGGTTGGTAGTCACAGTAAGTAAAGATGTACTTGTTGAAAGACCCAAAACAAAAATAACGGCGAGAAAGGGCTGGGTTTGTATAAAAAGTTATTTTTAATAAATGATCTGCCTTGCAGAAAAAAAAAAGAAAAGAAAAGAAAAAAGTAGTAAGTACACAGCCCTAACTCTGAAGGGTGGAAAGTAAATGAACAATGAACAAGGGAGGGGAGGAAGAGGGGGAAAAAAAAGAAAAAAGAAAAAAAAACCACACACCTCACAACATGAGGAGAGAAAGAAAATATGGTACAATTGTTTGCAATAAAACAGTAACCTCCATTTCCCAACCACTCTTGTAGAGAAAAATTCTGCAGGTCTGCAACCCCCCCACCCCACCCCACCCCTCCCATGCCAGTTTGATGACCTCAGTCCACCAACCCTCTGGTAACAATACAAAAGTACATCAGCCCTGTCTTCCAACATGGCCGCCTCCAACATGGGACTCAGCTCCCTCAACGGGTCAGGTTTCAATGCAATCTTGTGCTTGTTAAATGCAAACGTGTGACTGTTGTGGATCTCGTTTGAACGTTTATATTGTAGCTTTCAGTCAACAAATGCTCGAGTTTTAAAATGAAGTGTCTGTAAAATCTAATCAAGAGCCAGGCCAGAGAAGCGGGTAGGTTGGGTGGAGGAGGGAGCAGAGTATGGATCTACAAAAGGGTGGTGGTGGTGGTGGTAGGGGTGGGGAGGCAGCAGTGAGAGAAAGGAAACACAGAGAAAGGGGAGGTGGGGTTCAAGAATGCATGAGTACACGGTCTCCATCACTATGTATTGAACAATAATGTGCTAGCATGTTAGGATTGAGGAAAGGCAAGAAAAGTACTAATGGGAGAAACAAGAAGGGTTGAACTGAAAGGGGATGAGAAAAGGGGGGTGGGGAGGGGGCAGGATGCATTTGAAAGGTTTCCAAAAATTCCCCAAAAACAAACAAAAAAATAGGACAAAAAAACAAAACAAAAACAAAAAAAATAAACAATTCTACTTCCTGTTTTTAGGTGAGGGCCAGTTGCCGCGCTTTTCACCACGACTGGCTCCTCCGTTACCTGCCCCTCCCCCCACACCTCCACCTCCTCCACCCCCACCACCGGGTGGCCCCCGCGGGCCTCTTCCTCCACCGCCGGTGCCGACCCTCCGGTTCTGCCGATCCATGCCGGGCCGCTGGCTGGAGAAGCTCCTCTTGTTCCCGGCGGCTTCTTTGGAGGAGAGGTCACGCTCACCACCACCTCCACCCCCTCCACCACGCCCCGGTGGGTGGTGCTGGTGGTGGTGGTGATGGTAGGACTTCCCTCCGCCACCGCCTCCCTCTCGCTCACGGAACTCGGTGAAGTCACTGCTCTCCGAGGCGGTCTCCCACTCCTCGTTGGCGTGGTCCGAGTTCTGGTTGGAGACGTCGGGGGACTTGGCGCCCCCGGCGGGGTTGTGGTTGTGTCGGTGCTGTGGGTGGTTCTGAGACGCGTTGCTCTGGTTGTAGTGATGGTGGTGGTGGCTGTTCATGTTCAGGCTGCCACCTCCGCCCCCAGCATGGCCGCCGCCGCTGCTGTTGGTGGTGGTGGCGTTGGTGGTTGTTGAATTGTTGTGGTTGGCGTTGGGAACTGCGGTGTTGGGGTTGCCTGGGCCATCTGTCTCGGCGGGCGAGGCCGAGCGGTGCTGGCCGCTGCCGTTGATGCGTGCTGCATTCTCCCTCTCCTGCTTGAGCCGGCGGAAACGGGGTGGCTTGTCCTGCTGATGCTGCGAGCGTCCGTGACGACGACGTCGGGGAGGGCGCTCGAAGCTCCGCGGCGGGAACCCGCGACCGTCCTGACCTGGGATCGTCTGTGGCAAGGGGCCCGAAGAGTTGGAAACGGGATTGGCAGATGGCGGCTGGCCTCCCACGATGCCTCCGTTCTCTGTGGAGGTCTGCACGGGGGCCACTGCTGTAGCAGGCTGCCCTGCCTGAGCTGGGTTAGGAGCCTGGCTCTGAGGCTGGTTCTCACTTCCACCACCGCCGCCACCACTAGCTTTCTCTTTCTTGTCTCCCCCACTGGCGCGACCTGAGTCTTTAGGAGGGGAGGGGTTGACAGGGCCCTGCTGCTTTCGGACGCTCGATGAGGACTTGGCGGACCAGCTGTGAGAAGACGCCGACCCAGAAGCCGAGCGGTGACCTCCAGCCACGCCACCTCCTCCCCCGCCGCCGCTACGATAGATGCCGCCGCCGGCACCTCCTCCTCCCCGGCCTCTGCGGGAGGGCACTCCTCGTGGGGTGAAGACACGGGCCTGTGAGCCTCTAGGTGGGGCAGAGGATGACTGCCCTCCGCTCATGCCGGCGTTCTCAGGTCCGGTGCCATTCTTGGCGCCCGGCTTACGTTGCTGCTGCTGCTGCTGAGGCAGCGGCTGTTCGTCCTTTTCTGAGTGTTCACTGGCGCCGCTATCGCTGCCCGTCTCAGATCCGTGCTGCCTCCGCCGCTTGGGGATCTCCTCGTACTCTGAGCCCTCGCTGCGTGTTTCGCTACGGTTGCGTGCGCGCGCTGGGTTGTGCTGAGAGCTCAGCTGGCCGTGCCTGCCGCCACCGGACCCGTCGTTCTTGTTGTACTCCTGGTGGTAGCCGCCGCCGCCCGAGCCCCGGAAGTCTCGGCTGCTCCTGCCGCCCGCACGGCCCCTGCTACTGCCGCCGCCACCGCTTCCTGCGTAGGAGCCTCGGTACCCACGTCCTCGACCGTAAAACTCGCCACGGGCACGGGTCGCCCGGCTGCCCCTGGCAGAGGTGTGGAACGTGGCACCGCTGCCGACTCCCTCATGCGATCGCTCACGGTCCCTCCTTGAAGGGGGGGCAGAGACACCTGGGCCCGGGGCTGAGCCGTCGGCCTCTCTGGGCCCCTTGCCTCCCGGAGCTCTGTCCTTGCCTCCTGTCCTGGGCTTTCCGACTGGGGCGGAATCGTCCTTGCCGGAGTTGGCGGCTGAGGACTGGGAGGAGTTGGCAGGATCCTGCTTTGCTGACGACGGGCCGCCATCTTGCTCCTTCTCTCTCCCGGGTCCTCCGGCAGCCTTCTCTCCGCCTTCCCCTTCTCCTCCTTCCCTCTTCATCTCCTTCAGCACTGGCCTCTTGATCGGGCCGGCCCTCTTGTTGAGGTTGGCGCCCCCTGTGTGTGAGGACGCCTTGCCGTCGGCGGCAGAGTCTTCCCCTGGCCCGGCGTTTCCCTTCCTGCCGTGTGGGGGTCCTCCTCCGCTCTGAGCGCTGCTTCCTGGTCGGGGGCCCCACTGCGTCTCCGTCTTGTGCTCGCGACCCCGTTGTCCGCCTTTGGGGTGCTGCTGCTGCTGCTGCTGATGAGCATGCTGGGACTGGGAGAAGTGGGCGTTGTGGGGCATCTTATCACCTTTCCTGCCACCTCCGCCGTGCCCGACTGCGGCATCATGCTCGGGCTGCTGTGAGGCCTGCGCATGCGCATGCGGATGATGCTGATGCTGATGCTGATGTTGATGATGGTGATGCTGTTGTTGTTGCTGCTGCTGCTTCCCAGTGCCGTCCTCCCTGGCGGAGGAGGACGAGGATGAGGAAGAGCAGGAGGAGGAGAGGGACGGCTGGTGGAGTGGGGGTGAGGGGTTGCTCTTCTTGGGGTCCCCTGCATTGCGCTCCCCGCGCCCGTTCTCCTGCTTGTGGGGGTAGAGGGAGAAATGGGGGTGGTGGCCAGGGTGTGGATGGTGCTGCTGTTGCTGTTGCTGCTGCTGCTGAAGGTGACCGCTGTTCTCCAGAGGGGAGAGGTCTGCGCGGCCATTGCGGTCGTAATGGGGGTGTGGGGCTCCCCACATCTGACCCTGCTGCTGACCCCCCCTGGGAGGCCCCTCGTCCTGGTGGCCGAAGCCGTGTCCTCCGCTGTTGCCCCTTTGCTGCTGATGGGCAGCCATTCGGGAGCCCCCGTCGGGGAAACCACTGTAGTTTCCCCGGCCCCCCATGAAGGGTTGATGGTGGGGCCCGCCAACCTGAGTGCCCACCGGTGGCGGTGTCTGGTTCGATGAGCCAGATGGGGAGTTGGGAGAAACACCAGGCTGTTGCATGGGGCCGGCTCCGCCATCCCTACCTCGGATAGGGGGAGTATCGCTCCTACAACAGAAGATGAAGGCATTTAATACATATTCCCTCTGGGAATAATGTCGGACATGCTGTTGCCTTGACTTACTGTTTGTATAAACAAATCAATCAGTACACCGCAGATCAGCTCTTGGTTACATTATCATAATGTTCTTTGATTTCCACTTCATTTGAATAATTTCAAAGGTGAGCACAACACAATGAATAACATTCAAACCCATCTAATCTAGTCAAGGATTTAAAAAGATGATAATGTATACATGCAGATGGCTAATGTCAGCACTGTGCTTTGTCAAGCAGGCACTCTCAAAAGCTTCATCTTTTGCCTACAGTAAGACTGGGAGCAGACCAACCGATTATTAAAGCTGTATGCGGCAACTCTTTTTAAAGTCAAATTTCGTGAAACCCTATAATCGTCGTTGCAATCGTCTTATGTTTTATAGTGAATATACAGCGCACTCTGTAGCTTTCCACCAATCACGTTCGGAGGGACTGCCTGTCCATCACAGCTGTGAGCAAGCCACTGACACCGTGCTGCAGCAAGGCAGGGATTTGAGGGACGTAGTAGAGACGGGGTGGGACCAACGAGTTGTATAATTAGTTTTTCTTTTTTAAGTCTTGGAATTACGAGGACTTGCCAAATACAGCTTTAATCCCAATATTGATACGATGCAACTTCAGGGCCAGCCATGGGTAACCTTCAGCAGGCCCAAGTTTCAGCCATGGCAGAGTCGGTTTGTACAGTATGTTTGGGTGACAGATCTGTTCAAAGCGATTCTTTCCATTGTTGACGCAATTAGGACCGAGTCCGACTGAATCAAACATGTTTGATATTATCATAACAGGTCCGTTCTATGGTCTCTATGATACCAATTATGACATAATAATGCTGACAACTCGATCGTTAGGTTTGTGCTCACGACGACTCCCAATCGCCTTGCATCGAGTCTGTAGGTTTGGCTCACTCGATCGCCTTCTAATTGTAAAAGACTGAGATAATCGGTAGGTCTGTTCCCGGCTTAAGAGGAGATCCTCGGCTCTTACCTTGGCCCCTTGCCCATGTTGTTGTCTTCCTCTTCCAGAGCCTGCTTCTGTCTCAGCGGGGAGCTGAGCCCTCTGCCCTCCCCTCCGCCAGGGAACACTTCAGGCCCCCAGGCCATTTTCGGATCCATTGGGGGCGTCCCGCGGTGAGGATGAGGGGGTCCCCCGTGCTGCTGTTGCTGCTGCTGCTGCTGCCGGTCGAACGGGTCCGACCCAGAGCCTCCAGAGTCGGAACGCTCTCTCCCCATAAGCCCTGTGAAAAAGGAAATGTTAAAATGCATTAATGTCTCAAGCAAATTGTTAGAAGAGAATTGCCAATTAGTACATAATCTTGCATCACTGTGGGACACCCTCACATCAAATTAACTAGACACTTAGAAAGCATCTATTAAAAACTTAACTAATTTCTTATGTCAATGGCAGTTTTCTTGCCATCATGTCATCTGTTTTTGTATGGCATAACAGATGAGCTTAAAGGATTTCACACATTTTTTTGCTTTCACTGATGCACATATTTCACACATTTTTTGCTTTCACTGATGCACATAAACATTTTAGGACTGCTGTGAAAACTGTCTCTGCATCCATCTTTAAAAAATGCTGGTACTGTGTGTGCACAGTTCCACGAACTGTGTGACAATATGCAAGTTAATTTTTAAATGCATTAGGGGAACTTGGATGACACAACAGTATGTCCACCCACCAGATGGGTGCATGTTGGGCGGATAGTAGTCCATGGGCGGGGGGCGGCCCTGCATCATCCTGGGGTCCATGTAGGGCATCATCATCCAGCGGGGGTCAAAGTTCATGGGCAGGGGCGGCGCGTGGGGGCGGCCAATGGAGCCGGGCGGGTAGAGCGGCGGACCCGCCTGCTTGGGGCCGCCCTGCGGGGCGTTCCCTGGGGCGCCGGGGCCCTGTGGTGGACCTTGCTGCTGAGGCTGCAGCTGGCCCTGGGCTGCCTGGCTGTGCTGCTGCTGCTGCTGCTGCTGCCACTGCTGCTGCTGTTTCATTAGCTGCTCCTGGGGGAGACGGGGAGAAGAGGCAGTGTGTGAAGAAAGGAGAAGTGACACACACACACACACACACACAACACACACACACACACACACACACACACACACACACACAGACCACTATCTCCACAAGCCACAGACCATTGCCCTGCTTTTGTTCCCCCAATCGCCAGGACTCAGCGCGGAGGGGCAGAAACAATATCTGACAGCATGTTGGTCATACATAATTGAAAAAGGGACTCAGGAGCTCTCTTTATCTCCTACATAACATGGCTTCTCCCCTGTTTGCCAACAAGGTTGCGTAACTCCCTGGGTAATGTCAGAAGATTAAAGCACACTGTTGCCCAAGCCATCTGCAATGCAGCAGCAGCAGCAACACAACAGTGGGGGCGGAGCTTATGGGGGTGATTTTCATCTCCATTAGGGTAATTGATGTCTTCATCTGATCTCTTCCACACAAAAAAGGCTTTTATTAGACTGAGACTAATGTGTTTTTGTCCAGATATATGTTTGTGTTTTGGACTAAGCAGCCATAAATAGAAAGAAGCCAATCATCATCATAATAAACATCATCATCAGTGATTTATGAAAACAACAGCGGTTATGAGACAAGGCTGATAATCACTTCTCTGTTTCTTTGTTTGTTTGTTTTGTTTAGTCTGCTGTACTGGTGTGTGAATACAAAAAACAGCCCCAAAGGTGAGAGAGCATTTGTAGGGTAGCCACGAAGTGAAGGGTAGCCACCAAGAAGCGAAATTATGCATTTGGACCTTGTCGTCACAGATTTCATTGATGCTAGCTTAAAATACAAAAATGAAAACCAGCTATGATATAAGTAATTATGACAATAAAAAGTCTGGAAAAGAGGCAAGGGTCCAAAAAGGTGAGATTTCATACAGAATTAGCATGACAGCATCTAACCCACCCACTATCTGTCGCTAACAGTGGTCTTATCTAATGTTCACGTACCTGCTGTTGCCTCTGGAAGCGAGGTGGTAGGGACTTCTGGTATTTGGAGTAGCCCTGACCAGGAGGACCGCTGGTCTGCCGACCTGCGCCACCACCCATGCTCTCCACCTTCCCAGAATCCTCTCCTCCTCCTCCTCCTCCTCCACCTCCTCTTCCACTACGGATGTGAGGTACACCCAAGGGGTCCTCTTTGCCGTCAGCAGGCCCCGCGGGCTCCAGAAGCTTCTGTGGGGGTATGGGCTGTTGCTGTTGCTGCAGCTGCTGGGGCACTGGTGGTGGAAGTCCCTGCTGGCTCTCTGGAGAAGACACAAGTGGTATTGAAATATGAGACATCTTTTATTAATCCTTCACTCAAACTAAATAAATATTTATTACCAAATAGTTGATTTTTTATATCTATGTATTTTACTTTAAAAGCCCTTTTAGGGACGGGCATTGGAAATTAGCGCTTGGCTATAAATGCTATGGTGCCTCTCTGTTGGGCTGTTGTACAGCCTACATGATGTGTATCTGTCCCTATCAAATAAAACATAACTAACTAACTATACCACTTATACTTTTAAGTAGCAAAAAAACTGAAGAGTGTGGACCACCATTTGCCTTAAATGTTCCCCTCATATTTGCAAGCAATCCCAAACGGTTTGAAGCGAACAAAGCATGGGAACATAAAAGGAGTTGAAAGAGTATTGCTATAAAAAGTTTGGCTCTGATCAAAGAATCAAAGCAGTAAATGAAGCTTGCTTAAGTGAACAGTGCCTAACCTGTGTTGGAGTCGTAGCTGCTGTTGCTGCCAGCCCTCTGTCGGTTATTAGCGACAGCAGGGCCGGCCTGTGCAGAGGCCAAGGGGGGTTCCTCAGGGTCCACGCAGGGCGAGGGGGGCTGACTGACGTTGGGCGAGGAGGCCGAGAGCGAGGGGCTGGGGCTACCAGCAGGGACGGCGACAGCAGTGGCGGCAGCGGAGCCGTCTGGCTTGACGGTCTGCTGCTGCTGCTGCTGTTGCTGTTGTTTCTGGTCGAGCCGCTTGAGCTTCTCGGCGCATGCCGCCCGGCGCTCTTCCTCCATGCGGCGCTCCTCTTCCTCGCGTCGGCGGCGGGCGCGCTCCACGGCAGCCGAGATCTCCGTGGAGGACTGCTTGCGCCGTTGACGCCACGTCTCGTCCTCGTCTTCGCCTGCCCCTTGCTGGGGCACGAGCCCGCCAGAGGGGGGCGGAGGAGTGGGACCGCCGCCGCTGCTGCCACTGCCACCCTGATGGGGCCCAGCGGGCTTCTGGGAAACAACGGAGCCAGGTGCTGAAGAGCCTGTCTGACTGGACGGCCGGTCCTGCGAGCAAGATAAAAGGACACAATATGGGTTTCCAATGACACAGACAATCGGACACACAAAGCATTCAAACAGCATTGTTGTTGGCGGTCATGCTGGATGGGAAGAGAGGCTGGAGAAGATGGAGGACATGCTTCTTTTGAAGTCAAACAAATGAGGCGATGGGGAGCAAAAATGCTGTGCAATGCTGAATCTGGACGCTGGAACAGATATTTCCCCCATGTACCTGTCGGTAGTAGGAGTAGGGCCCCTGTCCCAGGAGAGGCCCTGGTGGGGGGGAGTGCTGCTCCCGAGGGCCACCCAGTCCAGACCTACGGCCCTGCACACAGGCACACAGTACTGTCAGCCGCAGTCAGGGGGCGCTCTGTCCTACTCTGCAGTGTTGTGCTGTGCTGCTCTGCTGTCATACCAGTAGAGAACACCTGGAGTCCTGCCTGCAGGAACCTCATGCAGTATACAATAACCTACGCTACTAATGTAGAGATATGTAAGCAGAGGCGGAACTGGAGGGAAAGGGGGTTGACTAAACTGGAAAGGTCTCCACCGCTCTTTATAGCACTGCAATTAAACACACCCAGGTCAGTGAGAACAGTTCCAGTGTTTTACGCCAGTGTTGACCTTTAAGAGAAGGAAGTCGCACACATATCCTCAAAACAAGCCCACACACACACACACACACACACACACACACACACACACACACACACACACAACACACACATGCTTACACACACAGAAGCATACACACACAAATGCTACCTGGTAGGGTCCGGCGTTGGCTTGTCCAGCCCAGTTGCCACCACCCTCCTCGGCCCAGGCTGGCTTGCTGGAGGGGGGTGTGGGGCTGTCAGCCGTGGAGGCTGGGGGGGTGTGGCGGGGATCCCCTCCGCTGTCGGACGCTCGGGAGCGTGAGATCGGGGCGAAGCCGTCCTGAGCACGCTGCTGCTGCTGCAGCTCTCTGTGGGGAGTGGACAAAACGGTACGGTCAACAACAGGGTCACTGATTAACCATTTCACCATCTGTTCGTCTTTCATTCAAACATGTTTTGGTTTTCTAGGAATACCGTTAATTGAGTTTATGTTCACTTTGGCATGAGAAACTGGATAGCTAGCATCATCTGCACAGAAATAACAACAATGACAGCAGAATATCGAAATATTTTCACTCAGACTTTGGGTCAATATGAGAGGTTTGCCAAAGCTTTAGACTATAAACACTGAATAA
Organism: Sardinella longiceps; assembly: GCA_027497455.2. Lineage (NCBI taxonomy): Eukaryota > Metazoa > Chordata > Actinopteri > Clupeiformes > Clupeidae > Sardinella > Sardinella longiceps. The sequence goes on from JAODXP020000029.1 coordinate 25,356,951, forward strand.
CTGAAGTGCTGCAGATGTGATGTACAGTCAGTGTACAATAAAATCTATCGTTTATGAAATGCTGATCAGTTTAAAATTATGTGTGTATATGGACAAGTGAAATTATTACGAGTGCGTAGTCGAGTTGGCGTCTACCTACACAGACCGCTCTCTTTACGTTCTTACCGAGTGCCATTCCTGCTCTCGCTCCTCTCTTCATCGCCATCCTCCTCTCCTTCGTCATCGCTGAACTTCAGCTTGGCGGAGTAGTCAATCTCCTCATGAGCCCCTGTGGACAGACACAGAAACAGAAACATGCACACACACGTTAGAAACGGCAGGGAAATGCAAGATGTCTTGGCAAATGTTTCTATCCAGCACTTGACCCGCAATGTTTAGGTATCCAAAGTGGGACGACGTTGTATTTTTTCAGCCGTGACACTACTGTTGCTCCACCACACCCCAGTACATCCCTTAACTGACCATCTGCGTGAGGATATCTGGCGACTCTCTCCCTCTCCTCAGACGACTGAGACTTCTTACTACACCGTGCATTACGCTTTTATTTGGCCTCCACTCTTTGTGCATAGATGATCACCTCGGGGAGATGTGCAGCCCGGCTTGCAGGCATTTTTCCGCTAATTCATCAAGCCTCTTGACTTCCTCTTGCTTGCAACAGCAGCAACTAAATAGCCTTGGTAGAATACTGTATGGAAAGCTGAGAGATAATAGGGACTGGGAGGCCTGTGCAAAATAGCTGCAGCTTCTTGCGGTATGCCAAGAACCTGACAGACCATTCTCACAAGGCTGGAGCCAAGAAACACAATATTGGCAGGTAAAAAAAAAAAACAGGAAACGACCCAAAATGGTGAGAGCTGATTGGGTCCTAAGAGATGCTTGTCCAATTTATTACATTTCAGAAAACACTACTGTGAATTTCAATGAATTTATGCAGCATCACAGAGTACTGAACTGCAAGATGCTACAAAACACAAAAAATATGAAGTTAAAGAGAGACCATGTCGACTACTTGGCTAGTTGCACAAGCATAACAAACTCCCTCCCCTAGACAATCTCAAGGACAGGCTTTTTGACCAAGTATTAAAGCTTGGGAAGAACAGCTTACCTGGGGCAATAAGGATACTAAAGGAGGCAGACTAAAGTATCCAGAGATGTAAATAAAGCTGTCTTCAACTTTATATCTTGTTCTCCATTAAGCCTAAGTACTGATTCTCTGAATCTATTCGATTCTGACCCACAGAGCCACAGAAGATTCAATTCAATTCACGATTCAATATCAGTTCTACAACCATTTTAGTTTCTGAGCCAGGTTATGAAATGAGTAAGTGGAGCACTATTTTATAGCCAGTATGTTTACACCAAGGTTTCTCAACCTTTCACACATTGTAGTAACAAACTATGTCACAAATTAATCTTATGGTGCCATAGCCTACTTGTTTTAACGTGACATGGCCACTTTAAGACCAATAAATAATTAACTAAACCTACTGGTACAACTGATATTATTTAGTGAGATGTGTCAAAGGAGTTTATTTATTAATTAATTAATTTATTTATTTATTGCATTTTTCCAGTGTGAGAAATTGAGGCTACCAGTGCATAAGTGAACGCTTAACTGCATTTCATTTCAACAGAGAACTACTCAATAAAAGCCTTAACTGCATGCACATCTTTGGTCTTTTGCTGTCTGCTTTGTCGAAAGAAATAAACGTGGCTTAACAGCAGCTTATCACGACCGAAGCGTTACACATGATTAGGCCTAGGCTATTTGCCATCTCCCCAGATGCTGGTTTAGCCTGCACTCATTTGCAGACACCCAACTTTATACAAAAAGCTAGTGCTGGGTATCCATTCAGATTTCCTGAATTGGTCCAATCCCTTTGATACATTGCAGTAACAAACTAAACTAAGTCATAAAATATTAAATGTGGCATAGCCTACTTGTTTGTAATTTGACAAGGACCCTTTAAAAATGATAAATAAACCTGTGTGCAGACAATTAGCAAGGTAGTGAGAAAGGCAGAAGAGGTGAGAAAGCCAGAAGCTGGAAATTTAGAGAGACAGCAGCAAACTTGTGTGTGCTGCAACTCCATGAACTACAACAGCGTCTTACATTGCCGTCAGGTAAAAGGTGTTAGGACGACTGCATGGTCTGAAAATTTAAAAGGAATGGCTGATAATGTCATTGTAATTTCTTACACTCGAGCGAACAAAACTCTATTATATAGATAGGTTTCCCCTCTCAAGATCAGACTTGAGCTGACTTTTCCATGGCCTTCCCTGACCAAAAAGCTTATTTTCCATGGCCTCCAGTAAAAGAAATTTCTAATGTAACGATTGAGCGCTGAGCAGAAAAGACCATTTAAAACGGCCAAAAAAGTCCTCGTGTCCTCCCCTGAGTCTACCTCCTAACACTAAACTGGCATGAATCAGCCAGTGAATCAAGAGTGTAAATTAATTCCAGTTTAATTGAAAAACACTGAGAAACAAGAAAGATACCTGATGACACATATACATAAAATTATCCTCATATTGCCTAACTTTGCATGTAAAACGATCTAACTCCCTGAGCTTTTATTGAAATTCCTTGATTTTCCAGAAATTCCCTGCCCTGTGGGAACCCTGCATAGAGAAATTATCTTTAGTAAGACACGCCAAAGGTGCATTTATCAAATGAGAATCAATACTAATTGCCAAATCCAGTTTTTTTTAACCCAGCCCTATTTTGCATTATAGTGCTTCAGGATGGACGTTTCTCTGGACATATTGAGCATAGAGACTGCACTTTGCGTTCTCCTTACCTGCCCAGCCCTCGTCTCCGTCGTGGTCCAACTCGTCCAACTCCTTCAGGTCGTCCTGCTTGAGGATGGAGGGGCGTTTCACCATCTCCCCAGTGCCCCGGGGGCCACCGGGGGGACGCCCCTCAGGACCCGGCCCACCCTGACCACGAGGGAATCTGTGGAGCAGGAACACAGCAACCCCGGTAAGCACAGAGGGAAAAAGTGGGCAGGATTTCAAATAAGCAATAAATACAGAGAGGCCAATGGTAATGCTGGTTTTAGCACGGGTGTTGTTAGGCACGAGGCGCAGCCGAACTCCGTTTACTTTACTATGGCGCAGCAGTTTAGAATGAAATGCGGTTGGAGCCGTGCTAAATGCTGAATTTACAACGGCATCGAACGTGTTTCAAACAATCAGAATCAAGGATCGGAACTATCACTTTTAGAAATGTTGATGTGCAAGGAGCCCATTTTGGAGGGTGTAGCTTACCTGGGTGCCTCATTAGGCGCTGGGTACCTGTATGGCGCCTGGGGGCCGTACGGAGGTGGGAAGGGCAGGTACGGTGGGTACATCTGAGAAGAGCAAAGACATCCAGGTTAATACAGGTGCAGATGTCTCACTCCGCAAATTTATCAGAAACATTTGGCAACACAATAGTCTACAGGGGTCAAAACATATTTTTTACAAAACAATACTACATGGTTCCTAAATGTTGTTAGCCCTAATTATTTACTCCTAGAGTGTCATGTGGACAATGCTGGGTGCAAAGGAAGGCCAAGAGCAATCAAAAAGGCAGGAAAGCTGTGAGCGATCGAAACCCGCTTCAGAGCATAGCTGACGGACACATCACTGTTTCCACAGAGACAGTGAACAGATGCTTCAACCATCTGCAGGGCCCATTTCCAGCAGGACACAGTGACAATGACTGGCTATGAAAATGGGGGAAAAAATGCTCAGCCAGCTGCAAGTCTGTCAGCTAAGAGCTGTCAGACATGATGCTAAATCAATGAAACATCCTTTTCTGAGGACACATCACCAGAAGAGAACTGACAGAAATTTGTGTTACATCAATGTTTCAATAAATAACCACCGTTAATAGTGGTACCACTTGCACAATCCATACCACTGCATGCACACCACTGACTCACACACACACACACACACAAACACACACACACACACAGAAAGATCACACGGCCTGTGTACCGCTCTGACGGAGCCAAAAATTAGAACACAATGTTCAATCATAATGTGAAGCGTAAACTTCACTTTCACTGTGTCCTAAGCAAAGGTGGAAAATATACCCTAATACAATTCTGTCCATCAGTGTTATTACACAACACCAATGAATTGTTTTGTGAAGTAGCCCAAATAGGCTAAATCTTTCATCCTACTTTCAGTGTTCACCTGCACTGTCTTCACAGCTAAACTGAGGCTATGAAAACATGTTTTCTGGTAGCATATGCAGACTGTTCTCTTTCTATCTAAAATTGCACAACAATCACCATTTAGCATCTGCAACCTTGAATTTTTTTTCTCAGGAAAGAAATAGTATGATGTGTCCAAAACATAGCAAAATGACTTTGAGGCATAACAAAATGGTCGGTATTGGGAAATATGCATCTTGTTGCAGTTAGTTAGTGTCCAATTAGTTCTTGATCACTAGTGTCTAGACAAAGGTGTACAGGTGTAAAGGTGAGTGCCTGAGACTTACAAAGGGAGGCATGATTCCGCGGTAGGCAGGGAACTGGGGTCCGACAGGGGGCTGGGGGAGGGGCAGGGCGGGGCTGCCGGCCGGGGGATTCCTAGGCGGCCCGTGGGACGAGGGGTTCGGCTGCTGGAGGGGAGGGGCCCCGGCGGCCCCCTCCATCACCAGGGCTCCTCCTACACCAGCCTCCGCCACCCCCTCCCCAGCCGGGGTGGGCGCCAATGCTCGGCCCCCACCGTCCCGCCAACTCGTCACATCTGCAGGAAGCACAAACATTCATTTCAACGAGTGATAGTAGCCTATAGTCTAGATGTACCCTAGCGGTAGCAAATTGATTTGTTCAGCGGATACGTCTAGCTATGAGCCATGAGATTCAGACATCGGTGGTGTTTAGCCAATCACAAAACTCTATGTGGACAAGGAGTTGTTGGATGGGCTTAGTGTTTGAATCGGCTTGTTCGTTACTCTTGACTGGTTTTAGTCATCGCAGAGGCAGTTTGAAAAATTCTGCCCCAGGGATCTATTGATCGTGGCCAGACTACACATTTTAAACAGGGTTGCAGAAATTAGCTGATTTGGTGTCAACTATTACATTAATCAGTGACTGTCGTGTGTGCCTTTGTCTAATAAAAATTAACTGTCATTTAACTAGCTTTTAGTGTCATCACACTGTACTGTTATCAATCAATACAGTCAATACAGACATCAATTGACAATCCTTGTTATAAACTTCAAAGGGCTTTATGACACAGCCAGTTTTTCTAACAGTAGATAAAACTAATGACTAGCTCAGTCCCAGAATGCTTTGCACCAGAACCCTACCACTCTAGGCAGCTGGTGAATCACAATGCAGAGGAAAGGGGTCTAAATATACACCAGTTTAGCACATAATAATGAGGATCTAATGCATTCTCACCATCACCACCACCACAAACAGCTCATTTTCACAGATGACTGACTGTGCCTTTCACTGTGCCTTTCAAAGCCTACTTCAGAACGCGCCAGTGCTGAGCGTATGCATGAGAATGAGAGTGTGTGTGCATACAAGTGTGTGAGATCAGGTGTGTGTGTGTGTGTGTGTGTGTGTGTATGCAAGAGAGAGTATGCTTGGGTCTCAGTAGACTGCATGTGTTCATGGATTTGTGTGTGGATATGTGTGTATGAGTGCATGTGTGTGCTTAAGTCTCAGAACGATATGAATGCTCACATGCGTAGGTGTGTGTGTGTGTGTGTGTGTGGTGGTCACTCACTCTGGGGGCGGAGGCTTGGTCCGGGCCCATACCACTGATCTGCAGTGGCCTGATCTCTGCAAGCTCTGTCCTGGTCGCCAGCCGCTTGCAGGGTGGGAAATTCCTCGCGAGAGAATGGCGACAGTTGGTTTGATGCCTTTCCACCTGCATGCACGACAGCACAAAACACAAGGGTCAGGCAGGGACCGGTGGCAGAGCAATCAACACTGGCCACTTATCTACGGTGCATTTCCCAAAAACATAGTTAGCCAGTTAGCAACTTCATTGGTTGGCAATGGGCAATTACATTGCAACAAACAATTAGTTTGCAACATGGTTTTAGGGAATGTTAATGTAATGTTAAGATGTAGAAAACGGTATATTCTTCATACATGTGCATAGGAAATGTTAATGTAATGTTAAGATGTAGAAAACGGTGTATTCTTCATACATGTGCCTTACATGACGTGTACATACAAACATTGAGACAGGCACACAGTGTATGTGTGAATCGTGTCTAACAGGGTGACTCACCATCCCCTTGCGCTCCAAGTGTAACACTGGCCTGAGCCCAGGACCTTGCCCCTGCGGCCTGTAAAGCTGTGACTGGGGCCTGCAACACACACACACACACACGCACACACACACAGGAAGCCACAACCGTCAAACCAATCCGGCTAATGAACTTGGGACATGCATGCATACCATAATTCCATAACTAATTTATTTCTCCATTTTGTGGTCTATAACCAATCCATTCATCCCTAATTATGACAGCACTGGCAAATTATGAGGGAACAAGAGGTACAAGAAAGTGAAAAATAAGAGATACTGACCTCTTGCACTACCGGTTGAGCTGGCGGGGTTCTCGGCTGGGTCACTGCAGGCGTCTGTGAATCCACAGGCTGCTGCGACTCCGGCTGCGGTGCTGACAATGCATCGGTACTGAGGAGAGAGACGGGGGTGGTGAGAAAGAGCAGTGTTCCCATCACACACAGGAAACACAGACAAGCCCTGACAAACAAGCCAATTGAAGCCCTTCAGACTCAATAACCCCACAGTTCCAAATGGAAGCTATTAACATTGGACCCTGACATGCAATCCACCACAGGTCAGTGAATTGCTTTTCAAAGAACACCTGCACCCGTCCTTTTTCTTCAAAGTGTAACCGTAACCCTGATTCAGCACTAATTAAGGAACCACTGATCAGTTGCTCCAGCAACAAATGGGAAGATATTTGACATCCTTGAGATCAATACCAACATCATTCATCAAGCACAGACTTCAGACATAAACAAACCGGAAGGGCCTAAAATACACAATACATCTCACTTAAAGTGCATCAGTAGATAAAGCTATGAATGTGGGGTAGAAGTTCACTGCATTAGTGTCAGATGCACTCCCCCCCGAGGGAAAGACATGGGCGGTTTATTCTGATGGAGCACATCACTCATACACTGTTGGAGCATTAGCACTGGCAGAAGGGTTATCTCTAAAAGAGCTCTTTACACTTTGCTCTGCCCATCAGGAAATATACAGTAGGACTAATATTTACATTTTAATGCCAGTAAGCAAACAATGCTGTTATGGAAAAAGGACAAATATGTGATCTCTGTTACTTCGGGCCTTTAAGATGGATTTTTGTGGGTGAAATCAACAGAACCTGTCCTAAATCATCTTATTTCATTGTCTATCATCATATTTTGAATGGCCAGGCCCATATCTGAAATCAAGGCACAGAACCTGGGACCTTTAAGATTCTGCTTTGTGAACGGCTGAGTGGCTCACCTCTTTGGGTCTGCTGGTTCCTGCTTGCTTGCCCATCCTGTGCCGTCTTTGGGAACGAGCGAGACGTTGGGGTTGTTGCCTTTGAACTCCGCCTTCAAACTGGGCAGGTTGGCAGGGGGGGGCATACGCCGCGCAGTGGACACTTTACCAAGAGACTGCAAGCCATGACGTGGGGCAACTAATGACACCCAGAGAAAACAGACAGACAGACAGACAGACAGACAGCAGGAGAGAGAGAAAAAGGAGAGGGGGAAACTGCGTTAGAGACAGAGTGAAAGAGAGTCTCAGTAGCACAGAGAGTGCTGTAATATGATATGGCCAGGCAGGGAAGAGCAGGCTTGTACTGAGACCGGGGAGTGGGGCAGGAAACCAAGAGACACGGGAGAAAATGGCAGGAGCAGAAGCGGATAATTCGGTACGTTTATTCCTGTAGTTATCTCTCCTCCCCTCTCACTGTCGGTACACCTAACATGTCTCACAATTGACTTACATTTTGAATATCCAACGCACAGATTAAGTTGAGGTTTAGGACTGAGCTTTATTGTGTCTGCCGTATCAGAATTCATCTTCTTGCATGCGCACGGCACCAGTAGATTAAATCAGCCGTTATCATCTGCACAATAAGAGGGTTCAGCTGACAGCCCAGTGAAGTGTATGAAATCCCACTCAAGATAACGGTGAGCCTTTTGGAGAGAACAGACCCGCCCCCTCCAGTAGCTTTCTACGGATCGGCTGTAATTATACTGTGTTGAACTACATCTGAGACTGTATGCAAAAGAGAAACACTAGCCTATTAAATGCGACGGCAAGACAAGGACCTTAAAAGCTTGAGCCCATGGCATAAAGGGGAGGGGTTGGGGGGCAGTGTTGTACATCTCAGTGGTACATCATGTTCTAGTAAAAAAATCATAGTCCAAGAAACAGGCCTCGTATAAACGACAAGCAAATACAAATTTAGCCTAAATATCATAGGCCCGGTTATTTACCAGTACAATGCCACATTAGTGCAAAATGATCAGCTGTGGTCTCTGTTGATTAGGGGAATAGGCCTATCCCCATAGCTACCCACAGAAAGGCTGCGGACCTCGGGAGACCCACAGCAAAATCAACAACTGATACAGCGTCCGTACAGTCAGTCTCACAAGGACCTAGGCCTATGCAGTACTCTCAGTCTTAGTTGTACACAAAGACTAGGCCTAATAGATCAAATTTTAGTTCCAATTTTGTCCCTCCGCAACCTTTGGTCCAGCGCTGAAGTATAATGGATACATAAATAGAAAGAAAGGAAAAGATAAGGAGGAAAAAAAAACATATGGAAGTCGGAAACTGGCGCTTACTTCCCTTGTCACTTCCTTTTGACTCAAAAACAATTGAGTGGCCATGGCAGGCCGACCAAAAGCACCCATGAGGACTCGTAGCGACTCACCAACTGGCTTCTGTGTTTCAAGGCTCTTTCCTTTGTAGGTATCAAACAGGTTGAGTGATGCATACTTGGTTTTGCCATCCTTCCCCTTTGCCGTTTGCCCAGAGCGCTCTGACATTGCGCTGTCCGCTCATTGAGTATGGTGAGCCCTGAGACTGAAATGAGAGTGGAGGGAGCAGTTATAACAGCACAGAGACAAACTCAAATTGCCTTAAAAGTATGACAAACACTTTAATATTGCCCTGAGAATAGTAAGACTAAGAATACTTAGAACTACCTCAATCATATTATTTGAGGTCCTGCTAAAAAATGTTTATGTGGAATTATGCAATGTACAAGGCAAAAGGTTCAAGGAAAATGGTGGTGTTGCCATGGCAATGCTTTATAAATGATGTTCCTGTGCCTGCCTTCAGCAGAGTTGCCTCCATGGCAACACCAGGACTAAGTATGTTTTACTGCTTGCCAATAAAAATCAATGGACCTGACATCTTGCAGATTTATATCCAAAGTATTTTCCCCTCTGTCAAGTAACATTGGAATTTGTTACAGGATGCACAGGTATGATGACCATTAGTGAACCGGTTATCTAATTAGACATCTCAAACAAGATGCTAAAATGTATCAAATGGCCTTCACCAAAACTTCAATTCAGACAAGTATTGTCAGTTAACACATTTCCAGTGGAAAGCACATTTAGGCCTATACAAGTTAAATTTTTATGACTTTGTTGGTGACAGTGCAATAGCCTAACGCGGAGTCTCCCAATAACATTACACTGCACAACAATTCATACCTCTCATAAAGACAGTGACAGGCAATCAAGTGATTCCTGGCATTCAGTTTCAAAACTGAATATGATGGTAAGCCCTTTTTATCACTGCATAAAAGATTGGCAGGGTGCATGAAACGCTACCTTAAATCTGTCCATTTCGGAATTCGACAGAAAATCATGATCTAATCCTGGTCTATTATTAACTGAAGACTATTATGTATCGTTGACGTTACCTGACGGCAGATACTGGTTGCCCAAAACCTAACGGTATATTATCAAACGTGCGATTGTTTGAAAGTGTGGAAAATGTATGCTATTACATCAATCACTTGGACATCACCAATTGCCTTGCTTAAAATCGCCACCTAGCCTAACAGAACAAAATACTAGTGAATTGGGGTTGTAAACAACGCTGCAGCAATTAAAATGTCCTATCGTCCGCACGCCCTATTCTTACGAGAACACGGGCTAACCAAAGAGATTAGGAAATTAGGTCGTGGGATGGCCGGCAAGTAGTGCTACATATTACGTAGAGATTAGCTAACGTTAACCAACATTAGCGAGCCATCACCTTTCACAAGGTCCACGTTCCCAAAACTTCCACTGCTTTTGTGAAATGAGTAACTTGGGATTAATATGCATTAACTAACTAATGTGAACACACATTAGTCAAAGGCCTCCATCTTCTAACTGCAAGAGATCAAATGCTGTCATATGAAACACTCCAGTTAGGAGGTAACGTTATGCTGGCTAACGTTAATGGCTCTGGTTTAGCCATAGCCACACAGCTATCTATATAACGTTAGCTCCATGTAAGTCTAACTTTATCAAGGATAACGTAAGGTGGGTTATAGTGAATTAATCCACGCATGTGCAACACTTTATAAATTAATATGGCGTCATTTGCAATCCACAAAGGTAACATGTGTTATTAAGAACTCAACGTATATGTTATATCAACTGCGTGAGCAAAAACGTAAACCCACTGTAGGCATCAATTTAGCAACGCAGCTAACTAACGTTAGCACACAGAGTACGGCCTCCATATTTCGTAGGGAGGACGGGAGCTGGAATACGTTTGATAATACACGTACAACACATTTGGTGTTCATTGATTATAGAAAATAACTGATCACCTAGATGTTCGTTGCATCGGCCAAATGTGTGATACAAATCGGGTTACCAAAATATTCTTTCACGTATTTTCACCACGGACTGGTTCGTTTTTATTATAGAGAACAAAACAAAATGGCGGCACTAACGTTATATGGCAACGCTAGCTAGGCCGAATGGTGTTTGTAACAACAAACCGGTTTAGCAATTGGTTTGCTGACCTAACGTTGACCCGTAGGCAAGCAAATGTCCGAAGCAAAACTGCTCAAAATAAATGGCAAATAAAAGATGCATGCATTTTTTTGACCACCAAGTGCTTCAATTACATCCCTGCGAAATCTATTTGGGTCACTCCACCCAATGCGTATGCGTTGGCTAGGCACATCTACAAGGTTGGTTGCTAGTTAGCAACCCAACGATAGCATCTTAAAACAGTCATCAGTAAGGGGGTTGTATAGAGTGCAGACCATCTCCATAAGCCTTAACAAGTAACGTTATCAGTTGTTAACAATGCAGCGCTGAATTATGTAAACAGATCCCATCCAAATCTAGTGATGCGACCACATAGCGGATGCCGGCCCATTCCTAATTAACGTTAACTCTTGTTGACTTGCTATCGACAAGTCAGTCTCTTAACGTTAAGCTGTTAGATTAGCCAGTTTCTTTAACTTTATTGAATACAGCAAACCAACGTTAATGTTGCTCAACATAAATCTAATATCACAACATTGCATGGACCAAACCGAAAGAGAAATAATTGTTACTAACCTGGTCTTGTCCCGACTTGTCTCGAGGTTGTATCGCTGAATAAAAAACAGTTAGCGTTAGCTGGCCGGCTACCTAACGTAATCAAACAGCAATGACACACGTTAGCATAAACCTCGAGCTGGCTAGCTATTTGACGTTAGCTGTGCTAGTAAACTAGCTACCAATACTGAACATTTATCGACTCAATAGCCGTAGCTAAGGAAACCTCGAATTAGGACATGGATATATTTTTGAATAGGTCACAAAAATAAGGGATTAAAACGGATGTATGTGATGCGCTTACTTGTAATTCCTTTTCTTTTCCCACAAAACAAATGAAAAAGAAAAAGAAAATGTTACAGAGCGGGGTTAATCCGTCACTACAAGAGCCGTCAACGGCTACTAGAGACGGTAGCGCAGAAGGAGGTGGCGTACAGATTTAGGGGGCGGAGTCAATTTAACATAATGACTTCCAAAACCCAGTCTTGGCCTATCAGTAGTAAAAAAAAGCTACTTTCTTTCATTAGCATGGATTTAAATCACGCCCTACAATGTGAGGATTTTGTCATTTATCTATGTTCATGACATCTAGCTCTAATGTGTTTTGGAGGGAAACATGAAAAATGATTTACTGACATGCTTTTTTCCTATCAACCAAAAAGGCAGAATTTATTGAGGTGAATGGCTTGGTTGAACTTCCTCTAATTCTTTCTTCCAGGTCACAACATAGACTAACCAAAATGGTTACAGATTCTGCCATACCAGTCTTCCACAGGCCATGCATTTTAAAGGTTGTTGACCAGTAGGCCTAACTGTACGTTCAGACCGCCAGCGATAAATTGCAAAGAGTCGCCGAAGACTCCCAAGAAACATCGCTTGAGCACAGCCACCAAAACAGAAAATTTGCCCATGACGTTAGCACTCAAACGTTAATCCTGCTTCTCTATTGGCATCTCACCAGTAAATCGTCATTCTGATTGACATAAAGTTAACCGAAGTTTAACTTGATTTTACCGCCCAAGTCTGCCGCTTTTGTCGCCCAAATCACCGGTCTCAATACAAAGTCAATTACTTCCGTCGCCCATGTCGCCTGAATCGGTCTCGGCCTGTACGCTCAGTAAGTAGGCTACTAGAGGTTTTCTTTACGATAGAGTATTTAATAAATATATAGACGATTGTCAGCCTGTTGGCATCAGACATTAACAGGTAGTTCTCCTAATCTGATGCATACCTCGTGGTTATCAAAACTGCATTTCATGAACTAGCTACCAATTCTGAACAGCTATGGTAAATTTAACCACACAGTACAGGCAATGTGGCAGTGGAGCCCTGCAGTAGAACTTTTTCTAAGATGGTGAAGCCGATGTCGGTTCAACCTCTCGCGAATCTCACACCTGCAACCTTGTCAACTACAACAAACTCTCTGCAGTCGAATGCTCAACCACTGAGCTAAATAGCAAAGGTTTCCAATTCAGCTGTGACACGTTCTTAAAGTTGGGGTTGTGAGGATTTACCACATACCGCTACCAGCTAGCCCAGGCTAGTTGGCATCCGTTACACTCATCCCCTTAAATCCTCACTCCCATCCGGGGCAACAGCACCAATGTACTGTAGCTGAGGTTCAACCACTCACAGGTTTGAACCCGCCACCTCATCAACTACAACAAACCCAATGCATGGCAGTTGACTGCCGCCAGTTAGCCCAGGCTTATTGGCATTTTTTAACAATGGCCCTGAACACACCACTTGGGAAGTTGCCAGAGCCCAGTGCTCATCTCCATATATGGCTAGCCCAAAATCTCACTGTCAGAGAGATGCAGAGCTACAATTTGAACCTCGCCTCTTGTTGCGGGCCATGTTTTTGGCCCCGCAGTCAAAGACGCACTTGACCACCATGTTCTTATTTCTGAGTCGTGCCAACTAGTGCAGAGACCCTTTCGCTTTCAGGCTCTGTACTGGGGCCCCCAATCCCCCGCCCTGTCCTGCCCAGATTCCTGCAGCCTAGGGAGATCTGACACCAGCAACAGCTAAGGTCTTCTTTCTTCTTGAGGGAGCGGCAAGGGGGGGGGACCCATTGGTGCATGCTCTGGACAGAGTCCCGCACGGCAATCTGTTTTTGACACCAGTCCAAAAAGACCTAGCCCTGTTGGGATATATTGGAAAGCAACAGTAAAGTATGCTCACGGTACAGTATGTACCACATTTTGGGGCCACAGTATTGGCACTGATTCAGTATTTTCTAACAGAAAAGGGATGATAAAATTGGGTTTTAATGGCTAGATCTAATCTCTGTAGACCAAATACAGTTCATTATAAACTCTCAGTCTGGGATGAGGCATCTGCCATTTTGGTTCAAATTTCTTTCATTGATTGAATTGAAAAGTGTTGTTGACTAGTAACCTACTGGAGAGACAGAGAAGTTGTTATTCAATAATGTTGTTAACCAATAATTACTTGTGTTGTCCTATATTGGCCATTGCCTTCCAAACAATTCTGCTCGATTTTCATCTCTTCAGTTCTCTGTCTGGGATTCCATCCATTGGCCTTGTTCACTCAGGATGAATCAGATCCTGGTCAATCAACACACTTTAGGAATGCAGCGCAAGGGGCTGGTTATTAGCCTGACATAGCCCACCCATAATACGAATGTTCATCCGTATCCATGGTCTGGGGACGGTCTTCTGAGGCGTGTTTACATCGGTAGAGAGTCTACCGGCCAATAAGCGAAGCTGATTAGATAAGCTGTCCAATCGTTTCAAACCAGAACTGAATGCCCTCCCCCCCGCCTCATAATTGCGTCAGGTTAAAGAACCTCCAGACCATGAATACGGATGTACAGCAGTATTATGGTCGGGCTATGTCAGGCTAGCTGGTTATGACCAGGCTAGCATTTTCCAAAAACGTGATGAAATATCCTGAGAAATATGTTGTAGGCCTAGTAGGCCTACTTTATTCACTTATTTAAAAAAATAAGGCTCTTTTGATGCAGATCCAACATACATGTTGTTAGATTCGGGCAAACTACAGGAAATGTATTGTCAGAAAACATGTCTTTCACTTCAATTGCTAATTATTGCAAACAGTGAGGGATTAGCCTATACTGTAAGCGAACAGTGAGGGATTAGCCTATACTTTTTCTCCCTGCTTCACAAGAGGGACATGATTAAATTTTATGACATTGCATGACATCCAAAACTGCAGAAATCAATTTCAGGGAGTCTCATATCAATTGTCTTTAAAACACAGTGCTGCAAAGAAGCTTTCATCACTTTTGATGAGTAACCACATCAAAATATGTGAGACTCTTGTATGTAGAGCTCCTGGGAATGGGGATTTCTTACAACCGGTTACCAACAGCATGTGCCATAGGCTGTTAGATGCGTTTAACTCCATAGGGTTACTCTATTTTACTCTATGCTTTGTTCGTGTAACCAAACGATACAGGCTACAATTTGTTGCTAATCTCAGCCTTATTGTTGTTCAAGACTCAAGACAAGACTCAAGACTCCTTTCCAAGACGATGACCTCCATGTTCAAAATGAGGGGCTTTTTGTTCAATATACTTTGTTGTTCCAAAGAAGGTCAATACTTGACCCACATCAGTTGAACCAAAGACATATTGAACAAGTTCTTAAAAATTCTTCCTTTTCATACGTTTTGTACTGCAGGTGTTCCTTGCAAAAAAGGGTGGTTCACGCTGGTGGACTAGAAAAATGCTTACCAGAACTTCTCTGCCTTTCGTTTCAGGACAAGATATACCAATTCAGGTTTCCTCCTGTTTGGACTGTCACTGTCCCCACAGTTTTGCGTGGAGCATACAAGCAGCACGGATGCCCTTCTCATCCCGTCCTCACACTCCTACCTTACTTACATGTAGATATCTGGCTTGTTTGTACCAGACAGTGGGCTCGCAGGGACACTCACAAGTTACTCAACAGAGTCAAAAGGGCCCTGAACAGAGACAAAAGCAATCTAATATCAACATTCGACACAATTTATAAGCAGACTATTTTTCAGGATAATGGCTTCTCTCATAGACATGGAGAGAGATTCTTACAAGGATTCTGTCTGAGATTGGGATCTATAGGTAGCTCCAGACCAAAGATCCGCAACAAGACGGGCTGCGACGTTCTAAAAACCTCCAACATTCTGAAACTCCAAAACTGCGATTTGACATGTTAAATCTTTTTTGCGACGGCTTGCAACTGCTTGCAACAACCAGCAATTATTGATTCACACCGTCGCAACTACTCCCTAAAACCGTTTCATCTCGTCGTGGATCTTCAGTCTGAATTGAGCTTATGACTTACGTGTGACTTGCTTAACACTACTCAAGCTCCAGGACCTGTAAGTAGTCGCAGTGCAGATAATTGTGCTTGGCAGACTTCACACCAGACCATTTTAGGTATTGATAAGGAGCCTGTAGGGCTGGATCCCCTACAGCACAGATGCTGTGATGGTATAGGAATGCCTGATAACATGATAACTATGGAAATGTATGGACTTCTGAGTATGGGACAGTTGCCATCATGCAGGAGTATGAGGAAAATGGTCATCCACAATATCCCAAGAACTCATCAATTTGTCAAATCCTTCAATTTCCAACAATCTGTCTACATTGTTGCACATGGACCAGGGCCACAATGTCACTGGCTCTCCTATCTCAGGAGATGTCAATATGGGCATAACTTCTCTCTTAGAAGGTGATACTGGGGCAGACAAGACCATACAAGGCACAAGTAGACAGCTGGGTGGTTGTGCTACTTTATGCCTTTTTGTCAATCCCTCTTCTTAACACTCTGGTAAAGCAATTCAACTTGGACAGTCACAGTAAGCTCCTTGTAGCACCTCACTGGCCGTTACGGATGTGGTTCCTCCTACTACTGTTGCTTCTGCAAGGAACACCTTGGAAATTTCAGAAAAAAATCTCATATAACAGTTGTAGTGACAGGTCTGGCACAGAACAGTCACAGTCAGAGTTTGTCCCCCTATGGTTATGGCAACTGGGACAAGCACAGAGCTGGCCCCCCGAGGGCCCCATCAACCTTTGCCATGTACAGTACTATGATAGTCGATGGAAACGTTTTCACATATGGCGCACAAACTACCACATGGACCCACTGTCTTGTCCATTGGTATCAGTATCATATTTCTCGTTACTTTTTAAAGAAGTCACATTTCACATTGAAAGTATGTGACGCATTCTCTGGGACCCTCCATTTCTTCTGGATTTTTCTCTGTTGTTCATCTTTTGAACTCCTCAATCAGGCCTCCTTGAAGCTCCCTCCTGCAGTGCCAACGGCCAGTATGCCAGCGAGCTGCATGCATTTAAAATAAATAAATAAATAAATAAATAAATAAATAAGTAGTAAATCCAAGATAAGTGAGGAAAATAAGTGAGGCTTGTTGTAGCCAAGCTCAAACATCGTAGGACCGTAGAGCAAGGAGTTATCAGATCAAGCCGGGTGACATCTCCACTTTGCCCTGTATACAACGTTGGGCCCAGTCATCCACATGGCTTCTCCTACCACTGCTATGCAGATGACACCACAGCCTGTGCTGTGAAACCACTACTGATGATACAGAAGGCTGTTCCATGCCTGGTATTCAATCAGCCAAGGCAAGCATGTCTTTCCACTTGCTGCCCTTTAGCCTGGCTATTGCACAAACTAAATACCGGTCATCACATGTGATATTAAGTCTGGAGACCCACCTATTGCTTTTCTTGTAGCGGAAGCATCGTTTACGATTGTCCATAGCCGTTTATTGGCGTCTGTACATAGCTCAGAGCCAATACCAGAGCCACTACGTGACGTAAAATGCAATCGAGGTCTGTGCTAGTCCTTTTTTGTTCTGTGATTGGATACCGAAAGCAGGCAAGAAAATCACCACCACCATCGGTCACCATGCTGTTTTGCAGAGTGAAAAGAAATTGAGTGCGCAAAGGAGCATGGGTACTCGCAGGCTAGCTGCCCCTAGCTGCTTGCATCCAATTCAAGTCACTAATGTTGGCCTACTGGATGGAACTGCTCCAGTCTACCTAAAGCCATCATTAAACTATATGCTAACCATCCATCTGCTCCACCAAGGATCGCTGTTTAGAATAGCCAACGCCATGCACAAGTCAATGCTGTCTCTTCTCATCCATCCTTCCAACATACAATATGACGGATTCAGACACTATTCCTATGCAACTTTCAGCCTGCGTAATGTACTGTACATAATAGACTGACCTTGAAGCCATCCAGTACTGATGGCCGACTTAAGTAGAGACTGCAAAGTGTAGCCTACTGTATGTTTTGTTTTTGTATGCCATGTGTTTTCAGTCAAAGCCCTGTACTGAGGTATGAATTGTGACGTAACATTTGAGGCTTCATTTGCCAAGCTACCGCTTTGAAATCGAGTTCAATTTTGGCAGGGCGGGAATCACGACTATAAGGATGTCCCTTGAAGAATACGCACTTGTGGGTTTATGGTTTTTTTTTTCACTTGTGGGTTTATGTTGTCAAGAATCTGTCATAAACTTTATAAACCTGTCATGACTGCTGACATACCCTAACCCTAAACCAAACCCTAACCATGACAAATACCAGATGACACTTAATGACAGAAGTCATGACAGGTGTATAAAGTTTATGACAGATTCATGACAACGTCATGTCATAGCAGTGTCATGTCAGTCTTATGATGGTACCTTCAAATAAAGTGTAACCATGTTTTGTTTTTCTTTTTTTTTTTTTTGCGATGGACTGCAACTTGTGCATTATTCTAACAATACAGATGAACAACAACAAGATTCACCTGTTTGGGAGCATGTTGACCAGATACAGTATCTCCGATGTAGCCTGTGATTTAAAAGATAGCCTTTTGCTACTAATTAATTAAACATCAGTGGCCTTGTGACAAGTCATAACAATGATTACTGTTGTTCGTTGCTGCCAGTGTTGGGCAAACGCAGATATTCGCATACCAGTATTTAAAAACAAAACAAATTAAATTGGTTGACTTGTTTACTGTACATTCACTGTCTGTCTGCTGATATTACTTTTAAAAATGTTAGATTAATATTACAATATTACAAATAATAATGAACTATAGTGGATAGGTTGCGGAGGTATAGGGAGGGGGGCCCCAAATGCTCAGGGCCCCAGAGAGGCTTTACCTCACTCACGTCAGATGTAGCGCTACACGCGGACATCTGATCCTCAGCGATAGACGAGTTATTTCAGGAGCCAGAAATCCTTGAATCTAACTGGACAAACGACTTGTCCATCAATTTAATTGACATACATTTCAGCCAACCACATCGAAACCAACCGATGACGCTGGTTACGTTTGTTGGATTGGTTGGATTCAAAACAGTTGCTTCTTCGCTACGTCACACCCTCTACAGCAGCCAGCAGCCCTGATTGGTCCGGTTAGAGAATGTTGGGCTTGAAATCGCTCTGAAGGGCTTCAACATCAGATCGTTGCGCGAAAGTGCCTTACGAAAGTTACGTAGCGCATCATCTGACGTGAGTGAGGTAAAGAGAGGCTTGGGCCGGCCTTTGTTTTACAGTACTTACAATATATCCATAGTTCAAATCAATGCCCAATCTGAGTAAAGTTCATATAACAAAATACCTTGTTGAGGCATAGGCTACTGTGTAGTAGCCCATGATGCCAGAGGTGGTTCTGATGTGATTGCAGTGTGCTCTGCGCCATACCATAAGAAGAATATTTTGTCGAATAGGCCTAATTTGAAACAAACAGAAATGGTCAACACAATATAGGCCTACTACACATTTCACCAAACATTAGATTTCTTTAAGAATTTTTTTTAATGCTCTGCCATTCATTGTCACTGACCCACATACAGAACCTGCAATATGGGGCACTGACATCACATAACTCAAGACAGCAGTAATACAGAAAAAATGCTAATAGTCTCATACTAACTTCTTCCGAATTGCATTTCCCAAATCCCCAGTAAGATCCCTGTGTGGTCCGATATCCACAGAATTCCAATTCCAAGAAAACGGGGATCCCCAGTTTGTGAAGCCCTTGTGATGTTTAGTGGTCAGGCCGAATTTAGCTAATTTAGCTAATGCTAACTGGTTCATTTTCCTGTGCTCCCATCAGTTAGCATTAGCTGGGCTACGTTGCACAAAATTCTCTCCTTCTCATACCTACAGACAGCTCTCGGCAACATCAAAGAATACAAACTATACATTGATTCACACTAGATTTCTCCTTTAACTGCTTGGTGATTGATGGGAGTAGAAAACTTGAAAACATTGTTTATACTTAAACTTTTTTCACTTGGCCCTGAGTTTCCTCTTCTTGAAATCCATCTACTGCCTGACATGTTATTTAAGTCGAGTTGTGTTGATGTTCAGGTGACCATGTTGGGTGTCCCTTCCCCGCTTCGATGGGCTCCTCTGCACCCAACTGGACTGACCGTCCTCCTGCCCCAAATCCCAGACTCACCTGCTCAGGCCTGGACACTGAAGCTGCAGGGGGCCTCATGAGCCTCAGAAGAAAGCTGTAACAGAAGATTGAAGAGAATATTCCACAATTTTCTATTTGCTTTTTCTCTAAAAATGACCTACTGTTAGTGGCGGGTAAGAGGAGGCTGTTGTTGATAATTCAACAAAATTGTCTGACAACTATATGAAACATGAAGTCTCAATGATACAAGTTTTTAAATATGTAAATGAATGTAAGTACAATATTCTGTATTTACAGGAAGTTTTTGCACTGCAGATTTGTTTGTCTTTTCTACATTTTCTTAAAAGTAAATTCTCCATTCTCATCATGTAGTTTACATTTATTGTGTGTGTGTGTGTGTGTGTGTGTGTGTGTGTGTGTGTGTGTGTGTGTGTGTGATAGATGAAACTAAGTTATAATGTGTGAATATGAATATCAGTTTACAAAATATTTGTATAATTAGCCTACTGTATGACTGAGGTGTATAACCCATGTGTAAAATGACGTGTGTCATTTTGCAAACAATCTATTACTTTCGCAAATTTAGTGTGGTGGTTGGTTAATTATGAGTAGCCTATTATTTTGAGAAAAGAAACCCGGTTTTAAAAATTCTGTGTAAACAATTAAAAACACATAAGGGCAATTTGTCACAAACAAGGATCACTTTTATCAGATTACACTTTTTGGAAAAAGATCAACTTCTAATGTGTTTTGCTTCGGCCACAAGATGGCGACACATATTTTCATTTCAGATATTTTTTTGTTGGTTCTCTGGGTGGCGCTATTGCGCGAAATGTGGCGACACCACAATGCTTTTCAGCGAAGAAAACGGAATCTGTTTATGATGGTGTTGACCCTGGCCACCACAATCACATGATTTAGTTATGTTAAGGAAGTGCAGGTAGGCCAGCTACCTCCTACTTCACACTTTGTAGCGTCTGTTTTGTCGTTCTGATTTGCAACTTTTATATATAAAAAAGATGAGTCGCTGCATTTGGATACTGGGTCTGTTGAGCTTATGGCTATGCTTGGCAGAAAGTACAACTCGATACACTCCAGACTGGAAAAGTCTCGACTCAAGACCTCTTCCCAACTGGTACGATGAGGCTAAAGTTGGGATCTTCGTGCACTGGGGCGTATTTTCAGTTCCAGGGTACGGTAGTGAGTGGTTCTGGTGGCAGTGGAAAGGTGCGAAAGACCCAAAATTCGAGTTTTTTATGGCGAAGAACTATCCTCCGGGCTTCAAATATCCAGATTTCGCACCCAATTTTCGTGCAACATTCTTCGACCCAGATGAATGGGCTGCCCTCTTCGAAGCCTCAGGTGCAAAGTAAGTGCACAAGTTGCATTCTATTCCCAGCTAACGTTAACGTTAAGGTGTTTTTTCTGCTGACATCATGTTGACTTCTACTACCAACTTCTGCCTCTTCCCTAGATATGTTGTGCTGACCACTAAACATCACGAGGGCTTCACAAACTGGGGATCCCCGTTTTCCTGGAATTGGAATTCTGTGGATATCGGACCACACAGGGATCTTACTGGGGATTTGGGAACTGCAATTCGGAAGAAGTTAGTACGAGACTGAATTAGCATTTTTTGTCTGTATTACTGCTGTCTTGAGTTATGTGTGTCAGTGCCCCATATTGCAGATTCTGTATGTGGGTCAGTGACAAGGATTGGCAAGATGAGCATTTCAAAAATATCTTTAAACTTTAAAAGAACTGCATGTTTGAAGTTAGGTGAAATGTATTGTTGGTTATTTCTGTTTTTTTTTTCAATAGGCCTTTTGCTAAAATATTTAACCAGATATCATTTTTCACTAAGAAAGAGAAAGGGCACCTCATTAGATTGTCAAATGGTGTAACCATAAGTAAGCAACAATAATGTATGTGTTTAAAGCAATTTGTCTTTTTTTCTAATTTAACTGTTTTAAATATATTTTATCTAGGTGCCAACAAAAAAAAAAATGAGCGACACATCATTTATTGACCCATGCATGGTTGTGGGTGAATGCACTGAACAGCAGTGGCACTATGTGACAATAAAGCTTCTATACTATTCTGCTCCTTTCCTCTCCTACTGTAGGTCTCTTCACTTTGGCGTCTACAACTCCTTGTATGAGTGGTTTAATCCCTTGTATTTAAGTGATAAGAAGAATGGATTCAAAACTCAGGAGTTTCCACAAAACAAACTTCTGCCAGAACTGTACAATCTTGTCGTAAGGTAAGGCTATTCAGCTGAAGTTGAAGTTGTTGTACAGACTGAGTCAAAACAAAGTGCCACATGAGTTTAGACAGGATAAACCCAAGTCATGTTATGCTTATGTGTGACCATCAGGTACAAACCTGACCTAATCTGGTCAGATGGAGATTGGGAGGCCCCAGATACTTACTGGAATTCTACTGAATTCTTGGCGTGGCTTTACAATGAAAGTCCAGTTAAAGTGAGTTCACTGCAAAACTGTAATTTCTATGTTCATTTATAGACCACTTTGATGGAAGAACAGTGCTTGAACGTACTTCTGCCAAAGTTCATTCCGTTGATTTTGTACTCAAACTACTTTTGCTTTATGTCGAGCACACATAAAATATCAGACTGTATTGTGGGATTCAGTTTCATTGGGCAGTTGCAGTTGATTTAGATTACATTTTGCCAGTGTGGCTATTTTAATGTCTTTACCCTCTGATATTTTATAAGGATATGTATGTATGCAAATGTATATAAAAAAAATCGTTGTGCATTAGGAAGCAGTGACTTGTAGCCTTGACAACAGACTAAACAAAACTAACAGACTTACTCATAGTTATAGTTTATTACTATACAGCATAGTTTATAGTAGTTTATAGATAGATAAATAAAAATGCCTGTCATGTTGTCCCTCACAATGTCACAAAAATGTCCTTTTAAGTTCTTTTCACTTCTCTTGTCCTAGGATGTTGTTGTGACCAACGACAGATGGGGAGCAGGGTGTTCTTGCAAGCATGGAGGTTACTACAACTGCGCTGACAAATTCACCCCTGGCACTTTGTTCAAGCACAAATGGGAGAAGTGCCTGTCAGTGGACATCCAATCCTGGGGCTACCGACGGGACATGAGGCTTCATGAGCTGATGGACCTGCCAGCTATCATCAAGGTTATTTTGGGCAAAGGAGCAATACAGCTCTGGAGCTATTTATGAATGCATTTCAGGAACTACAAAGTGGTACTATTGTAAAATGCACACACAGACAGAAACACACACACACATGCACATGCAAAACACACACACACATGCAAAACAAGGCTGTAAACTGTCGACTATCCTAACTTGCTTCTTGTGCTGATGACGAAGGACCTGGTGGAGACGGTTGCCTTTGGAGGGAATTACCTGCTGAACGTGGGCCCCACCCCTGACGGCATGATCCCCGCAGTGTTCCAGGACAGGCTCATGGGCATGGGGGCATGGATGAAGGTCAATGGCGAGGCCATCTATGCCAGCAAACCATGGCGTGTGCAGAATGAGACCTCTACCCTACCTGTTTGGTAAGCATCTTCCCCGTTCATTTGATCCAAGTGAATTAGTACAAGCAATGGTATGCGTTATAGGCTCAGGCGAAATAAAGCACATGAGTAAACATCCACATGCTATAGGTTCATCAATAAAACTGTCTCTAGGACCCAGGGAAATTAACAAAAGTACTGGTTTACCTATAAACATACTTTACAGGTCCACAAACTATTCGGGAAAATAAGTGATTAATAAGTACTTACTAAGTATATTAACGAATATGTAATAGATTAGAAGTATAGAATAAAGTCCTAGAGTCATTTTTTCAGGTTCTCCAGGAATTACAACATGAGAAAAAAAGCTATAAATTGACTTGCACTATTATTTGAGGGGAATTTTAGGAGGATGTGATTATCTTCACATATTATGTGAAGATAATCACATCCTCCTAAAATTCCCCTCAAATAATAATGCAGTACTATATGCCTACAACCTGCACGTATACAGAGCACAAGACATAGTTGTTGCACTTGTGAACTTGTGACCTAGAATGGAGGTTTTTGTTCCTCTTTCGCTAGTGTGACTTGGAGCAGTATGTTTTTTAGGATAATGGAACATCGTGTTCAGAACTTATCGTCAGTTATTTTTCTCTCTACAGGTACACCTCCACAGACACTAGTGTGTATGCCATCATCACTGGGAAGCCCAGTGAATACATCTTCCAACTCACTGCACCAAAGACTACAGACAAAATGGTGGTAAGTTCAGTGTTCTAATTTAACTGTAGCCATTTTAAACTGAAAACTGCAACCATTTTAAACTGAAATCTGCTACCATTTTCAATCCCTGTTATTTGAGGTCACCGAGTGCTTATGGTTGAATGAAAAAAAATGAACTGAAACTTAAAGGAGAAGTCCTGATGTTTGACATAGCTGAGAGTTGTTACCTCCGCCAAGGAGGTTATGTTTTCAGTCGTGTTGGTTTGTCCGTCTGTTTGTCAGTCTGTCTGTCTGTCTGTCTGTCAGTAAGATAACTCGAAAAGTACTGCACGGATTTGGATGAAATTTTCGGACAATGTGTATATTGGGACAAGCAAGAACTGATTTGATTTTGGTGGCGATCGGTGATCCAGAACATGATCTGGAATTTATATTGTGTCTTTGACCACATTGCCATGGCGGAGGTCTGCCCTCTCTGAGCGCTTTTCTAGTTTAGTTATGAGAACAAGAGAAGCCGGTGTGACATACTGTAGGACAATTTTGGGAAACAGCAGCTAATGCTAACTGGTAGAGGCTCAATTAATTTTGCTGTGCCCCCTTCACTTAGCACTAGCTGGTCTACATTGCACTAAATCCCTCTTATATGTACAGACATGCCCTCAGCAACATCAAACAAGAGGACAATTGACTGATTCACACTGGATTTCTCCATAAACAGCTTAATTTATCGTCATTCACTTGGCGATGGTTCACTCTATTGCTTCAGAACAGGAAGAGTAACGCACTAATTGTTTTGTTGAGATGCTGCCTATGGTTGTAGAAAACTTGAAAACATTGTTTACAATTAAACTGAGCTGAGTTTCCTCTTCTTGAAATCCATCGACTGCCCGACATGATTTAATTTGAGTTGTGTTGATGTTCAGGTGACCATGTTGGGTGTCCCTTCCCCGCTTCGATGGGCTCCTCTGCACCCAACTGGACTGACTGTCCTCCTGCCCCAAATCCCAGACTCACCCGCTCAGGCCTGGACACTGAAGCTGCAGGGGGCATCATGAGCCTCAGAAGAAAGCTGTCAGAGAAGATGGAATCTAAAGGGAATATTCCAGAATTTTCTATTTACTTTTTCTCCAAATATGACCTACTGTTAGTGGCGGGAAATAGCAGGCTGTTGTTAATAATTCTTCATTATCTGACAACTATGAATCATGAAGTCTCGATGAAACAAGTTTTTAAAATATGTATAAATGAATGTAAGTACAATATTCTGTATGTACAGGATGTTTTTGCACTGCAGATTTTTTCTTCTTTTTTTTATAATTTTTTTTAAATAAATTCTCCATTCTCATCATGTAGTTTCAACTTTTGTCTTTGAGTGTGTGTGTGTGTGTGTGTGTGTGCGTGTGTGTGTGCAATAGCTATGGACACGTAGCCTACAGGTGCACAGATGGCCAAGTAAAAAACTGATCACTGTGACCAGCAGGACTTTCTGGAAATGTAGCCTCATTGATGTAGGGAACTAGTTAAGTCAGTAAGTGGGCCAAATAGAAACATGGAACTTCTACTTCCTGACTTCTTGGAATGTATTCCTTTTTCATTGGCTGATGTCCCTTCAGCACTTTCATAATCTCCTCAGTGAAAAATGTATTCCATAACATACCTCATTTGTGTGAGGCAGTTTTTGGATACATATCAAATAATAACTTAATATAATCATGTAAAATCACGGAAGTCAAGTTTATTATCTACTCACTTGCCAGTGAATAGACAGTTGTGTGCAATGGTAAAAAAAGTCATTACATAGATACAGTACATTTATAACCACTGCATTCATTCCTATACTTCTTATCCTATAACGCATACTTAGCTGTCTTAAACCTGATTAATAGAAATCTTAAGTCTTACCAGTATTCTTTTGGAAATTAGGCAGAAAAGGCTTTATTTTAATAACACGTTGGTAAGAAGATACGTAAGGAAGCATATTTATTTTATTACTATTATACTTTTTTCAAGTTTGTGTGTGTGTGTGTGTGTTTTCTAGGGTCCAGGTGATATGCAAATTTTGCAAGTGAAGCAACAACTTCCATCACAAGGTCCCACATTTATATGTTTATTTATACGGATATATTTATATTATTTATATATTTTACACATATAGAAATCTATGTATTTTGCAATGGTTTCACAGAAGAAAACAGAGATAGACCACAGCATATCAACACAATGCTCACATGGACAGAAGCTTTGAGAAAGACTACTAAAAAGGGAACAAATTCAAAGGATTCCTCTTAAATCTGTATTCATACCTCAAGTCTTCGTACCTCCTCTGAATACCAGATCTCATCTACAATCACATCTTAATTGTCAATATTACAATCATGCTGTTCTTCTTAGTAAAGTCAAACTACAAAGTTTTTAAAAGACAACTTTTGGGATGTAGTTTCAAAAAGAGGAGCTAACAGTCATGAAGACTTGGTTCTGGTTCGATCAAGAGTCTGCTAGCACCTGGCTTAGGATCAGACCCTTTCCTCTGATGGGAGTTTTATTTTGACTGTCCCTCGCCCCTTTCACTGTGGCACATTGGTGTGCAAGTCCCACATATTAAGTCCCTCGCTGACTGCATTTCTGGGTCATGATGACCAAAAAAAAGACAACTGTGAATAATAGTATTACATTACATTAACTAAAAAAAAAAAAAACTGTCGAATCACTTGACAAAACCCCCGACTGGAAAATGAGAAAAACTTCTTAAAAAAAGAAAAGTTGAGACTAACAGAAAAAAAGAAAGAAAAAATTCTACATGATTTCATTATTAATGTATAAAAACTGCCTCTGAGAACATTATAGTTTCATATGTCTGAATCAAATATCCCCCACCATCACACAGGAGACTGAAACATTCTCTCTGCTTCTCTGTGAAACAAAAGTGTACAAATTGTGTATGAGTGACCAAATTCATGGTATTTGCATTCACTGGACTGGCAATTTTTGTTGTCAGCACAAGACAACAATTGATTGGATTGGGTCCCACAAGCGATGACTAGACAGTTCCCAGATTGGCTGTTTGTTTTATGTCCAACAGGGCCACTGTTTTACATTAGTCCTTGCTTTACCTTGTTCATAGAACCCCTTTTGACTCACTGCCAGTATCTTAGTCAAAACAAAACAAAACAAAAAAACATCATAAAATTCAGAAGAAGCTAAATAATTTAACAATTCTATAGCTCATGAACAACACAGTTATACTGTGAGTTCTGGCTTGAAATGTGAGTGCTTTCGTTGTTGGTTGATTATCACGGCTGCCGTCATGAGGACAAGAGGAGAACACGTCCAATAAACATCAACGGCACTTTTCTCTGACAGGTAGGTACAGTGGCATTCCTAGGACCTCTACATACCTGACAGACAAGCCATGATTTAGCAGCGTTCAACCACAGTCTTCACTGGTCGGTTCGTTTAGAGAGGAGCTCTTAACATGCTCCTCTATAGGGCCTGATTGAAACATTTTGATTCCTTATCTGCAAGAAAGAGGTATAGTGTTTTCCAATTCAACCTCGGTGAAACCTATCTATTCGTATCACTATTCTCGGATGCACTAGGTTTTCTTATGTTTTTACTCAAACTTGCTGCCACAGTTAGTGGACATTTTGTGGAATACCAATAGCAGTGTGCTCATTCTGAAAATGACTTTTCTTTCAGTTGTTTGTCACATATTGCACTAACAATGCAGCAATATGAACTCATAAGGATTTCTTTCTTTTAAGTGTTTTTCCAAGAGGGTAAGTGCAAACCAGCAACCCCTGCCCCACCCTCCCACACTTACACAAAAAAAAAGTTTACAAACATAATATTATACATCATTAACCTTCAAGCTTATGTCTAAGGATGTGTACACTACTACAACAAGAGGCATCAGTGCCTGACCTTACGACAGATTTCATTTTCAATGTCCCTCCCGACTTCATCCTTAACCCTAACATTTACACTGGAAAGTCTATGTCTTAATCAGGGAGGAAATGAAACCATTTGCCTCTTTTTAAATAACGACAAAATAAAAGCCTCCCCTCCCCTTCCCTCCACCTGTGCTTCTCCAGCTCCTACTTCCTCCCAGGGGGGAGTGGAGAGTAAGAGAGGCCTGGGAGAGGTTTGTCTCTGCAGGGGAGAGGAGAGTGGCGTGGTCCCCGGCTCCTCGGATGGCCCGGAGGAGGGGGGGGAGGACGGGAGGAGCGAGCGTCCTCCTCCTCCGCCGTGCTGGAGGCCTCACGGGTGGACCTTGAAGGCGAGCAGCTGCTCCGAGTGCATGTTGTTGAGGGAGCGCAGGTCGGGCAGCTTGAGCAGCAGCTTGGTGAAGATGGTGGCCTCGTTGGGGTGGTTCTTGGTGATAAGGCTGCGCAGAGCGCGGATCAGCGTCTCCTGAAGCGCCTCCACGGAGTTCACGTTTTCGATGCCAGATCGATCTGTAAGTCAGAAAAAAAGGGGAAAACATATTAATAATGGGGAATCATCCATGATAAAAGATACTGGACTATCACTAACTAATGAAGTGTGTGTGTGTGTGTGTTTGAACGTCCCCTCTTAGGCTAAGCTCTAAATGCAAGGCTTAGGGCCTGGCAGGACTTAGGAATTCAGCATGTGTGTGTGTGTATGTAAGCACATGTGTGTGTGTGTGTGTGTGTGTGTGTGTGTACCTGCAGAGACTAGCACCACAGCAGTGAAGAGACTCATCTCCTCCTCGCTCAAATGAAGTGCCTGCAGCTTCTCGCTGAAGTCCAGCATGGAGTTGAGCAGGTCCCCCGCTCCCATGGAGCGCAGCGTCTCCACGCTGTACTTCTGACCGCTCAGGAACGTCACCGTCCGCTCCTTCAGGTCAAACAGCGACACGAAGCGGACCACCAGCACCTAGACATGACAAGCGCCAATGTTTATTTCTATTCTAAAAGAAAGAGGTCAAGGCCATAGCAACAGTGCTGGCGCTGACTTCAGTATTTGTTTAATTGATGGGCAGGGGATGTAGTAAAACACTCTCCTGACTGATTCATGTTTTATTCCATGTGACCAGTTTAATGTGTAACCGAAGACCATGTGAGTTTTATAAGCCTGCCAAATCTTATGATTCTTTTATAACCTCTCTGGTTCAAAGTCGACGTAGAGTAAACACACAAATGAATATCTTGTGGAAAGTCAAACAGCAAACATTTGTATGACAGCGAGACATGTTGTTATTACCTCGAAGGTGCCAGCTTTTAGTAAGCTGACTTGGTCGTGCTGGGAGAGGTCTTGGAAGCCTGGGATGCGTTTGGCGAACTCCACCACCTCTCGGACCGCCGGTGTGAAGCTCATGGAAAAATCCTCCCAGATGCTGTGGCCGGACTTCTGCGGGTCCACATAGGGGGTGGTGTTCATGGGACACACCTGTGGTGGAAAAAAAGGTAGAAAAGAAGGAACAGAGTTAGATAATGAGGTCAGGCAGCGGGCCACAAAATTGTATAAACATGACTATCTCTGAGCATGCGTATCAAACATGATCTCCCTTCCCACACGCACACACACACACACACACACACACACACACACACACACACACACACACACACACACACACACACACGAGTCTGCTGCACTTACTAGATACATTCTGTTGCCCCCTCTCCATGCTGGTCCTCTGCAGCCACTATCTCTGTTGTTGACAGCTCTATGAGGCATGCTGTGTCCTGTGACAGGACAGTGGCCACTAGGGGCAGCGTTGGACATCTGAACTGGGCAGTGCCTGGGAGCATTGTCCATCAGAGGAATGGACGGATGTCCATCGGAGGTCTTGACCTGAGAATTGGGAGCCGGCCTGTTGTTGCTGTGGCCCGTTACCGTGGCGGTGTTGTTCCTGTGGTTGTTCCACGAGTCCTGCCTCTCCTCCATGGTCTTGCTGTCACTGTGGGCGCGCTCGGTGGCGCTCGGCGACCGGCGCTGCTCGGCTGTAGACGACGGGCTGCCCTGCTCCTGATTGTACATGAAGGTCTCCTGGTGGGCGCGGGTCACCGTGCCGATGACCTCTTCTTCGCCGCTGTCCGTCCCGCTCGACGAGGAGGACGAGCTTGGGCTGGTGTCCATGGGCACAGAGGGCTCGAGGTCAGCGTCAGCGCTCGACTCTGATTGGCTGCTGCGTGGGGAAGAGCCCGGTGAGGAGGAGGAAGTAGGAGTGGGCGAGGGGTCTTCGGCTGGGACCTCCACAGGACAAGGGGGCGAGGGATTGGCGAGTGGCGGAGACGGCGCCTGAGTGCCGTGGAGCTGATTGTGGAGCTGGCTGTTGTTGTTCATCATGTTGTTCATAGCACTCTGCATTTCCAGAAGCATCCGCTGCTTCTCCCGCTTAGGGATACGGCCGAACCGCACAGCTGGTGAGCAGAGAAATCAATTAAAAATTCATTAAAGTAGACCATTGACAAGTAACTTGTATGTACATTAAGTTTACAGAAAATAGGAGGGGCAGCTCAGTCAGGTCACTTTTTTAAGGTCAAGAGGCTGTTAAAGGTAGGGTTATATAAATGTTTTATTGTTATTTTATTATTTTATTAACCAAGTCATTATCCAGCTTACCAATATTTAGGTATTTAGCTATTAAAATTAATTTCATGTATGTTTTC
Source organism: Sardinella longiceps (assembly GCA_027497455.2). Lineage (NCBI taxonomy): Eukaryota > Metazoa > Chordata > Actinopteri > Clupeiformes > Clupeidae > Sardinella > Sardinella longiceps. The sequence goes on from JAODXP020000029.1 coordinate 25,387,823, forward strand.
ATGCAAAACAAAGACCCCATTCAGCTTTCTGATGGTGATACTTGAAAGGTGGTGATGAGAGAAAGAGTGAGAGTGTGTAATAGCGAGAGAGAGAGAGAGAGAGAGAGAGAGAGAGAGAGAGAGAGAGAGAGAGAGAGAGAGAGAGAGAGAGAGAGAGAGAGAGAGAGAAATTTTGAATCTAAACTCACCATCTCTGGACATGCCCACCAGCAGGCACTTCTTAAAGCGGCACTGCTGACAGCGGTTCCGGTTGATCCGCATAATGGGGCAGCTCTCGTTCTTAAGGCACTTTTTGTACTGGATGTTCTGTTGGATGCTCCTACGGAAGAAGCCCTGAGGAACACAGAAAAAGGCGTAAGAACGAGGTAAAGGAGAACAGTGTGTGTGTGTGTGTGTGTGTGTAAGGGCCATTGACAGTAAAAATTAGGTAAGGGCGCAGATGGTCACCCAATAAGCAACAGGCCTTAGCATGTACCTAGGGCTAACTTCAGAGAACAGGTGTGTGTGTGTGTGTGTGTGTGTGTGTGTGTGTGTGTGTGTGTGTGTGTGTGTGTGTGTGTTATTAAGATGCTCCCTCATACAGTGAATTTCTTTGGGGGCTATGTTCCAGTACCCAACTAGGCCAGTGAGCAGCGGGGTTGGCCGATATAAATAAAACTGAACTACTTAGAAACCAACTATCAGCTCCCAAAGGGACCACCCCCAGAACACGCAGCATGATGCAGGTGGAAATGGCCCACTTAGGGCACAAATCCTGCCTCTGCTGAGGTTCCGCTTGTTGCCACAACGTCCATCATGGCAATTTAATGTAAGACAATTTAGCATCATAAATGTGATTTAGCATCAAAATGTTGAATCTAAATTATGACCTAAATATATTATGAAGCTGAAACGGCATACGCTTCACTTCCTTGGTGTTGGTGGTCATTTCCCGCTGGACACAAAGTAAAATTATATTTTGCCCCCTTAGACCATCACAATGTTTATGTGTTTTTGTTTATGTTGTTCATGAGGGCTCTCTCATGTACCAAATAAGTCAGATAAGTAGGTCTCACCTTGCAGCCTTCACAGGCGTGAACGCCATAATGGAACCCTGAGGCCACATCACCACAGACTTTACACAAAAGCACCAGGCCATTGATCTCTGGAGAGTTAAACACACAAAACAGAACAGATTGAAAAATTTGAAAACAATATGAAAAAATACACACAAAACAGGAGCTATACAGCGATAACAATAACTTATAAAACTGATACTGAACAAAAATGATACACCTGTGTTAGACATTGTTCTGGACAAAACCACTTGATTAATGAATGAAAAATGGCATTGAGCAAATACATTTTCTGTCACTCACTTGTGATGCCGCATTTTGCGGTGGATGGCGAGCGCGTCTTTGCGGCCGATCGTGATGTGGTTGAACCCTTCTGCTGGCCCTGCTGTTGTCTAGGCGACGGGGCTCGCTGCGGGGAGGATGACTGATAGCTGCCATTGGAAGAGTCGCTGTGGCATGACTCCGGGCTGGAGGCTGTGCTCGAGGAGCTGATGTATGCTATAACACCCCCTGCTGGTGAACATGAGAAACAACGGGAGAGTTGCCACCTGGGTTAGTAGTTCAGAGAAGGGGAGGAGGGGGGATATCTATGGTTCTGAGGTGACAGTGGAATGGGAGGTATCTAGGTTCGCTAAATATACATACAGGTCACAAGAGTTCAAAACAGATACACACAAGCAAATAAATAACCCAATAATAACATAAGCCTGTGTTAAGGTACTAGAACTCCGGTAAGTAATGAATTTGAATTAAATCCCTAACAAAATCTTTGCCATGGCAATAAAATCCCCCCCACTTCGACAAGTGGTGTCTACAATATAGATTTCCCACAATGCCATGCGGCAGCTGCCTAGCAGGACTCAGCAGGAGAAAGTGGACCAGACAGACGGCTTCTTTTTTTTCAGCACTGCCTGACCTGATTTTCTTCCGCTCGATTCTCAATGGTTAGATAACACCATTACATAATACCCGTCTCAGAAAGGGTGTAGACTGCCTTGACTGAGAGCAACTCCACTTCAACAAACATCACAAAGCTGATGACTGTAACACATTATGTCAAAATTAAGCTTATCAAGAAGTTTTAGTAAAAGTTGCCATATTTTTGTATGGGTGTCTGAAGACTGAAGAGAAGAATAGGCCTACTAAAGTTTCTGTGGGTCCCCTAAGTAATGGTTGTTAATGAACATTGAAAACTATTTTTTCCAGGAAATGTATATTAATAATAATATTATTTTTTTTTTTAAGTTTGATTCAGTAAAATGTACATTACATTCACACTATGATAATAGCATTAACAAAACCTTAAATGGTTGATTTAGGTAGATCAAGTATTTTTACACCACTGGGCATAGTAAAGATAGCCCTAATGTACAACTTCAAATGGAATTTTAGGGTGGAGAGCCTCTACCACGTAACACTTGGGCATGAATGATAGCACGACACGACAGCATCTCATCAAGTGCTAGAGTGATTATCTCTGTGGATGGTACCCTAATAAGTTATTTCTTTAAGCCAGACACAGCTTCAGACTTTATAGTTCATTCATTCTTTATAGTAGCCTACATTCATTGTTTATAATACATTCATATGCACAGGCAATACACACACATGTCATAAAATATTGAAACTCGATTGGCAGACGTACGCCCCATCAATTGCTATTCCTTTTTCGAACACGCCCCCACGTGGACCCGGTGTATTTTCTCGACAGCCAAAATGAAAATCTAGGTCAGCCACAGCACAGCCAGTGGACGCCTCACGTGTATCCGCATACAGACGCCACACCAGCGAGTCACTGAATTTATGCAACTTATGCGTCACGGCGCCTCTAGGCCAATCAGAGCCGACGCAAGGCAAGCGTAAACAGAGATGCACATGGCTAGGTTGACCAGTCCATGTGAGTGAGCGACCTGCAATGCCGCCAGAGCCAAACGCTGTTGCAATGACAACAGTGGCGTTGGCACTCTTAACCTAGTTAAATTTTAAAGGTCTAATACAAATCAAAAACTGCCAAAATTTTGCTCCACGTGAAAGCACACAAACCAAGCCACACTCTCATTCAATTCCTTGACACAACCCTTTCACTTGGATATGATATTTGTCGGTGAATTGAATTACACATGCCATCAACCTGTATGATTTAGGGAGTCCCCGCTGTCTATTTTACATCAATATTCTTTGCATTCACAAAAATAACCGTAGCTTACCTGCTTTTGTGGAATCCATGTCCTCCAGCGACCGAGACCCTCTTGGTCACCTGTATTTAGATGCCGTCTTTCTTGAGTTCTCAGCAACCTGAAAAGTCGCTGCTGATGTAATGAAATAAAAAAAACCTCCAGAAGCCCACCGTCACTTACACTCGTAAAATCGCATGAAATGGCTTTGCTGAGTCTCGTGTCTTGGAAAAAAATGAGATTTTGGAGACGATTTACCCACGAATAGTTCAGCTTATCAGTTTTCCGAGCAATCCAATGTCTGTCAATTCTAGCTTGAACAATCCTTCCACATACGCAAGGATGGACTGATGTATTTTACCCTGTAGGCTACACAATGTGTGCTAAAAACGCCTGCTGACCAAGAAAAGACGTTGAGAAAATACTTCTCTGTGTCAATCTCTAGCTCAGAATGGCAAATCGACTCTACTGACCACAGCTTGCTTGTAGGCTACTGACTACAGTAATGCGCTCGCTCTCTACCATGTGACCCACTTCGGCTCCTCCTTCCGCAACCTACCCTACCTTTGCGTTTGTGTCAATGTAACCCACTGACACACTTTTTTATTATAGTTTTATCTTAATTCATGATGAATTCAAGGGCATCCTTGGCATCAGCACTACACATTTTAAGAAAAGTTATCTACATCCTTTAAAGTTCTACAGTAAGCCCTACTTGAAAAGCCATATAGGCCTAATTCAGAGAGACTCTGGGAAATAATGTGACTGAAAATTTGCACTTTGGAGCTCGAATTTAAGCAGATCACCCCCTAAACTAAACCAAATCTAGTTGCCTGTCCTGTAGGCTACACAAACAAAATTAGTTTCAGCATGTTGACTGGTCAGGACACCCCAACTCGTGGTCAGCATGACCCCCAACTCAAAGCCACACTGTCTGAATTGGGTTCATGGATTACGGGCTTCAATTGTTCACAAGAAGCCTCTCCCTCTTTTCCCATTTCCTCAATGTCCAAACCACTAATTCTTCAGGGTGGTCATTCGACTTGCCCTCCACCACCTTCAGTGCATTTTCCCTTAATAGTTAGGGTCACAGTTCTGCTTGCCTTCTGCTAAAAATGTTTGGTTCACAAAAGTGCACTGTAGGGAATAATGTAGGAAGCCTATTGTAATCATGACATTTAAAGGCAGTGGACATCCTCACTTGGAAGGTCATGATAGCAGGGCAGCAGGAAGATAGGCGGAGGCATTTATTTTAAGGAGTTGATAGTTCTGATTGTAGCTTAATTCAGAGACGTTTCACTAGGCCATGTTTGTAGGCACATTAGCAAAGAATTGACTGAAATGTAAAAAAGTAATTCAATTCATAATTCAGCAAGACATAAACTCTATGGAAAGCTCACAACAGCATTTCTGTCTAATGAAGAAAGACTACACTGTCCGATATCTTTGCCACCGGTGATGGGGCCAAAAGCAAAAACCATGGATGAAGACTGTGGCTCTAATATGTCAGCTAACTGGTTCTGTAGTTACACATTGTCCAGGTATTGGCAGCAATCCCGTAAGGAAGGCTGGTCAGTTGTTAATGTGATAAAGGGAAATGAAAGGAGGCCATAGAAGACAAATGAAGCAGTGAGGTGAAATACAGACTGCCTTGCAGGTCACGGCATGAGATCGAACCAAAATCTCATAGGCTATTGTACTGAAAAAAATGGTAGGCTACAAATAACAGCTGATGCATACTGGTAATTTTTTTTTAAAAAATCCTTGATTGTTGGAAGATTCGATAGCTACACAAAAGGTTGACAAGCAAAATGTATTTGCTCAAATAATATACCAAGCCAGAAAAAAAATGTATGGAAGTCTGAATGTCAAGGAGTCTCTGTGTCATTATCTCCATCTCTGCAACAGTTAGGCTATGTAATGATGGGTTTTGTCCAAATTAATTTTTTCTCTCTTTCTTTTTGTCCTTTACATGGCAGATGTCAGTGATAGCCAGAGGAGCCCAAGGCTGCAGTTACATTAGACATTCTTTGCCTTGACTAGCTGTGATATGGTTTGATAATGGATGTTGTGCATTTCAAATAAACGTTCTAGGGATAACGCTGTGTGCAGACAAATATGATTTGCAAGCTTGTTTCAACAAATATATTACAATCATGGGCTTGGTCATAATTGTCCAATCTAAAAGTTATATAAAAGATAAGGTGTCCTCAGTGTTGCACAACTTTTCACTGCTCTCATCTCCAAATAGCCACAACATGCCAAATCACAGGCCTATCCGATAAATAGGTCAATTGGTCCCTAAGACCAAGGAATCTTTTTTTAATGAGTGGTGTGTCACTTCTATGACCTAGATCAGAACTTCATCTGTATGTGCTCATAGCACAATGAAGAACCACAGTCTCCAAGGAGCATTATTTTCTCATTTGCGATTAACTTTGATACTGAAGTGTAAAGTCTTTAGTTGACATACACGGCCTCTGGCCTATTTGTTACTTGAAAGTGATTTCTCACAAAGAACTCCCTTAGTATTATTTAAAGATGTGCCAATTTTTAAAAGCAACACAACAAGGCAAGGCAAGGCAATTTTATTTTTTATAGCACATTTTAAACATAACAGCAGTTGACCCAAAGTGCTTCACAGTAACAGCAAAAAAAAGTTACATCAAAGGTCAAGGCAGAGCATTACAATAACATAAGAGTAAAAGAGTAAGCGGTAACGCTTTAATTTACAGCCCGTGAAGTACTGGCTAAGTATTAGTTAGTATTAGGTAAGAATGGTGTAACAAAAATGTATCAAGGGATAAATTACTTACAGCGTAAAATTGCTGGAATAACACACGTTCAGGCTTTATTTTACAGCCTGTGAAGTACTGGTTAAGTACAGGTAAAGTTCTATCTTGGTACGTTGTTCTTACCTGTACTTACTCAGTACTGTAAAATAAAGGACTGTAAAATAAAGCGTGAACGTGTTATACCAGCAAACTTACACTGTAAGTACTCAGTAATTTATCCCTTGATACTTTTTTGTTACACCATTCTTACCTAATACTTACTAATACTTACCCAGTACTTCACGGGCTGTAAATTAAAGCGTTACCGAGTAAGCTTCATTAAAAGGTATACAGTAAATAAAAATAATAATCAAAATTTGAATAAATAGAAAATCAAGTAGTAAGGAAACAAAACAAACAGAAAAGGAGCAAGGAGTAAAAGTTATTAAATCAGGCGAGGCTAAAAGCAAGAGAAAAAAGGTGTGTCTTTAGGTTTAATTTTAAAACTGTCTATTGTGGGAGAGGATTTTATATGGACCGGAAGGCTATTCCACAGATTTGGTGCAACAACAGAGAATGTTTGATCGCCTTTTGTTTTCAGATGTGTACAGGGGACTGACAGATGAAGTTGGGAAGACCTGGATGAAGTGAGAGGGGTTAGCATGTCTGTAATATAAGAGGGTGCTAAACCATTTAAGGCTTTAAAAACAAAAAGTTTTAAAACTCTATCCCGTATTTGACAGGTAGCCAATGCAATTGAGTTAAAAAAAAAGGTGTAATGTGGTCGAATTTCCTTATTCCTGTTAAAAGCTGTGCAGCAGCATTCTGAACGAGTTGTAACCTTGAGATGTTGGATAGAGACAAACCAGTACAAACAGTTGCAGTAATCAAGTCTTGAGGAAATGAAAGCATGGACAACCATTTCAAGACTATTGTAGAGAGGTTTTAGTTGAGCAATGTTTCTCAGGTGATAAAATCTGATTTTGACCACACTACTGATTTGTTTACTAAAATTAAATGAACTATCAAACAGTACACCAAGATTCCTGACAGAGTCATGCAGGTTAGCAGACAGCAGGCCAACTATCCTCTGCCACCTTCGTAGGCCCACACAGAAAGCACTACACATAGGAAGGTCCCTTGACCCCTTCTCTACCCCTCATACAACGGCACACCAACACCATGCCATTTTGGACTAACTTCTGTCCATTTGATTTCCAACTCTAAAACAACCCCCCCCCCCCCCCCACCCCCACCCCACCCCCCAAAAAAACAAAAAACAGCTGCATTTGTAGCTGGTGGCGGACTGCACCGCACACGGGTCTCGAACCCGCCACCCCGCAAGCTACGCTAACTCAGCATGTTAGAAGCGCCCATGGAATTGGGTGATGAGGATTTACACACTACCATCGAGCTAGCCGCGCTAGCTGGCCTCCGTTACACATTTTCAATGTGTAAAAATGGGGAAATAATTGTTTTGTTTTTTTAAAATCAACTTTCGTGTAGTACAGTAGGTATAAAACAGCAAAAGTTTAGGCCTATATCTGGCAAAAAAACTTAATGTGCATCTCAGTTTAAAACCCATATGGGCTACTTCTGCGATTGATACACTCATAAAATGGGAAAATGAAAACTGCAAACACCAAAATAGAAATTCAGGCCCTTTTCAGAAAGCTAGATTGCTTGTCAGCAAAAGACCCGTCTCTAATGAACAGAACACAGACCTCTTTTCCCAGCATACAACAGCACACTGTCCCAGCTCCCCGGTCTTCCCACTCTTCCACCATGACCCCTGGCAGTTGAGCCATGGATCTGCCCAAGGTTTCTTCCTAGCTAGTTTTTCCTTGCCCCTGTTGCTCTTGGGTGTTCCTTGTTGATGTGCCCAATTGCAATTGCTTTGAACAAAAAGATGGAGGAAAAGGTAAGCTTGTAAAGATAAATAAAGATACGAATACATCAGTTTATAAAGGTTAAGTACTGAAAGCAGATATCAACTGGAATATGGATTTTGTTGTTATATACATCTAAAATACAGACATATAAGGGAAAGTGGGCACCTTTTGCATTTCCTTTGGTTTCTCAGACAAAAAAAAAACATGATTTTTTCATAAGCCCACCCAGATATGGCTGCAACATTATGTATATGATACTGTGCCAATTATTTAAAGCCAAAATGTTGCAACGGCCATTATATGAACAATAATAATTTAAAAATCACCATAATTATTAACATTTTTTAAGTTTATTTGTGCTCTAACACTATTTATTGAGTCAATATAGTTCATAAGTTACCATTGTTATAAACATTGAAGGAAGGAACATCAAGCTGATTTAATCAGCACAAAAGGCAAGATGGACTGTTTGAGTAATGATTGGGGGTCAGAGTTCAAGGTGGCTTAGGTCTCATGTCTGTTTGTGTGATAATCCTGGACCTGAAGGATCAAACTTTTCACTGATATTTAGTAAAAGCTATTGATTTGATCAAATGGTGGCATCAAATGTATTATTTAGCATTTAAAGTGGGTCCACTATTTGCTTATTCTATCACAGAGGTGGAGAGTAACTAATTAAATTTACTCAGGTTTCAAGTATTGTACTTCAATACTTTTGAAACCTCCCAGATTACTGAGTAAAAATTAAATGTGGGGAAATGTTTTTTTTTTTTTACTTGAACTGAAAGTTAATTCAGACTATTTGTAGCCTATGCTGCTGCCTCTCGTAAACGCTTATCTGACAACCTGTGGAAAAGATTAATCCAAAAGCAAAGGAAATCCCTGGTCATATCTCACCCAAGGAATGTCGTCAGCCAGTTTTACCATTGCTCCAGTCCAGGTCAGTTTGAGTCTAGCCTGGGTAAAGGTAGCCTCGAATACCATCAATATGTAAAATCTCAAAGCAAGTCGGCTATCTTATTCAAGCTCTCTCAAAATTAACAAATCACCCCATTAGAAGAGCAAGGGGAGATGGCTGGACTGTCACTGATATCTGGGTCGGTTGCTGGGTCATAATAGATTGATACCTAGGCTACAACTCTAACGCATGACGAATACATTTCTTAATAACTAACAAAGATAAAATCTTTTACGTACTTAGTTGTAATTGACATGTAGGCCCTCTCAGTCATGCCATGTGGTCGTTGACTGACATGTAAATAACATTGGTGTATTACACTGTAGACGGGTAGGTTTTATTCATTTTACTTTAGCTTTTTTGTCTTTTAAATATTGTATTTTTTTCCTTGATAAATTCCTTTTTTTGTCCTTTAAAAATGTGAGAAGGGGGGCTTTACATAAGCTGAAGCTGCAGACCCTACCCTCTGGATATGGATGTCATTGACCAATGACCAATAAACACTCATTCATTCAACAAGCTTGATAAGTGCATGTAGGTGAAATGCATTTTAAAAATCCATTTATACAGAGCTGACCACACTGCATGAATGATCATTTAGATGTGAATATGGCATCAATCAAATTTAGTCATAATTACATTACAAAATAACAGCCACTGTGAATATTTTTTGCTGTTATACTGTAAAACTATATACCGGTAAACATGGAATGCGTCTGAGGAGTTAAAATAACTGAGTGAATAGGAGGATGCCCCTCAACGCAAAGAAGTCAGATGCCAATCAAACGCCTCTGTCTTTATCTACAAGGCCAATCAATTTAAAATTTCCATTGTGCATCTGAGAATGTGGTAGGCCTGCATAGCTGCAACCCCAGAGTTGAACACGATACAGACAACATAATTGATGATATGACTGCAATGTCTAATTTTGCATGTAACTGAGCATTTCACTGATGTCAAAGACCAGAAGTCAGAGATCTGAAATACAGACTTACCAATTTGGTTCATATTTTGACGGCACAATACACATTATTGTTCTAGTTAGTTGTTTCTTAGCATGACCGTTGACCCTGATAGAGGGTGGAGGCTACTTTAAATGGCTCCATCTATCTGTTTGTCTGGCTGACATTCACATCCTCTTTCATTTATTAAATCATGCTGCAGTTTAATCAGCTTTGCTTTATTACCATGAGGACAATAACACTACAGTATGTAAGATCCAATGAGGGAAGTATCTAGGGAACTGACATTTGGCCAAGATCCAATGCTGGCATCTCCTGCATAGCAAAGGTCTCTGAAAACATCAGATATATACTGTACATATTCATAGCATAGCCACGCCTTCTCTGCTCAATAACCAACCCCTACAGTGTTAGTCTGGATGTGATCCAATCAGTGTTTAGAACAGGCAGGCCATCAAGTCAAGGGGAAGGATTTGCTTCGTTTGGGTTGGACGCAGATTTTTCAGTTAATAACTGAATGCATTTGCTGAGTAAAGAATAGATATGCATGTGAAACTCCATGTTGTCACTACAAATGTATTTTTCAAAGAGGAAAATAAATGATGGCCTCCTATCATGCTTTGTGCATAAAGTCTCTCTTTCTCAAGAATGAGAGGAATAGAAGAGAAATGTCTACCTCAGCTGGATTGATCCCCTTGTAGATTCGAAACCAACGTGCATCGACATGTACTTATATCAAGAAAAAGTGGTTGTGTGTTGTTACTTGTTTGTACTTGTTTTATACTCAGCTGACGAGTAATTGGATAATAAATATAATTATTTGGATGACTTTTGATAGACTTGCTAGTTGGCTGGGCTGCCAGAAGAAAATACGTTGGGCCTCAGGGTGGCGTGGTCAGGCTTCTGGGATTGGCCCGTTTGGCCTAACAGTTCACCCTGTTACAGTACCACTAATTGTGAAACAAATTGTCTCTAACAAATGAAAACTTTAACAGAAAAGAATTAGGATGAACAATGAAATCCCATTTTTCATGTTGTATGTCAGTCAACACATTAAAATGGTATGTAGTACAATACAGGGTTTGTTTGTTTTTTTGGTTTGTTTTTTTTTAGTAAGGAACCCTTATAAAGGATTCTGTCAGTCTGAACTGCTTGCAATTAAAGGACCTAGGCCTAATCTGTGTGTGTGTTGAATTGGTCTTATAGTAAGGCAAACATTTTTTTTTTCAACTGACCCGAGTTAACTTGACTCTGTATGATTGGCCTCTTCAACTGGACCGGTTGGGCCTGTAACTGGAAATGTGGTGACCAAAGCAGGATGATATGGGGACGGTTGGTCCTCCTGTTTGGTCAGGTTCGTCTCCAGCTTTTCGACAACTTGGTGTCCCTCTTCAGAGTTCTTAACCAACAGTCCAATGACTACAGACAGCTGATATAGACACAGCAGTCCCAACGGTATCACTGCCAGCCTGTCCAGACTGAAAAGGAGAATAATTTTAGAAAAATACAGAGAGAGAGAGAGTGAGAGAAGAATGAAAGAAGATTTTGCAGCAATTCTTTACAAAGTTCCTTTGGCTTTCCTTGATGGGTCTGCATACTCTGTTCGGTGTACAGCATGAAGTAGCATAGCTCTCCTGTAAAATATTCCTGTCCAAGACTTCATAGTCCTATGTCCCCTGTTCTTCCATCCCTCTTCAGTTTGATGTCTGATCCATCTGATGTTTCAAGAAGTCAAAGTGAATGTACAGGAACAGGATTTTGAAATGTCACAGAATAGGCTGTGACAGTGATATCCTGTGCAAATTGTGAGAAAAAAAGTTCTGACATGTATTTGAAAAGTAAAGAAGCATCTGTAGGAAGGGGGTGCTGTGGCTCAGTGGGCTAGGGCAACACACCATTACTCCGAGGACCAGAGTTCGAGTCCAACCCAAGGTCATTTCCTGATCCAACCCCATCTCTCTCTCCCACTAGTTTCTTGCCTAACTCTATACTGATTAAAGGCAAAACGCCCAAAAACTATCTTTATAAAAGTACATGTATGTAGTATATCCGGTTATGACTACTTTGGTTTTAGGTTATTTTTTGGTTAAGGAAGCAGACTGTATTAAGAAATCAGCTTCAAATTCTAGGAAACTACCACCACAAAAAAATCTATTAGGCCCATGACACACTGTTGACTGTACTGCAGCAAGTACACAGTCCCAATAAGGCTCCCTGAAATATTTGGAAGGGTCGATGTGCCTTTTACATAGCTAGTCCATTTAGACCAGTGGTTCTCAAAGTGTGGTCCGCGAGCAAGCTCAAGTGGTCCGCAAGGGGATTAAAAAAAACCTATGTTTACTTAATCTGTGTTTCTAACTAACATTATTTGAAGGCTAAAGATGAGGTGATCACTGAATACTATGAGGCAGGCCTGTAATTATTCTAAAAACGTCAGGTTATGTGAATTTCAAGTGCCTATATATGCCTATTTAGAAATGCTGATGCAAGGCCGCGGATTGGGTTAAAGTGTAAGTGTAGCATGTGATGTGGAGAGGGGGCGTGAGGACAGGTGGTCCCTAAAAAAACATTTTTTTGGTTAAGTGGTCCTCGATCTGAAAAAGTTTGAGAAACACTGGTTTAGACCAAAACTTTACAGTATGTGTACAATGTTTTCAGCTAGAATGAAGGTCTAAGGTCTCTGAAGATCAGAAAGCCCCTTGTCCTATTCATTAGTGTTATGAAGGAGCATCATTTTGTCACAATTGAAAATACTGATTACTTTGCCCCAAACCAATTAAGACAAAACTAACTGTTCTGAAAGTAGAGGGGCCCATTATTTTGGATAAAATGTGGCCAAGCTAAAGTTATGAGAAATGGAAACACAAGTAGGCCTAGATACAAATGCTAAAACACTCAGTAGGCTAAACTACATTTATTAGCAGCAGACTTTGAACTTAACATATTATGGATGAATGGAATGTTTACATACTAAACTTCATCAGAAATAAGTTGGACAATTTTTCAAGACCAATTAAGACCTTCCATTTAGGCTGGTTATCAAAAGTAATTTTGGTTCAATGGCACCCTCTTTCGTACCCATAACTGAACTACAATTGCTTTGTGACTTGACATCACATTTAATACATCTTAAACTGCCCTCTAGGGGATATCAATCTGAAAAGAAGTGGTCAAATGAGTATGGCCTCATCGTAGTCTTCATTGCAGAGTATAAACTCCTGTATTTGAAAATCCATAGTCCTATTACAGTGCTCATTAACCACACATTGGACCCCTCTTTCTACATAATCCTGCAGACAAACTTAATTTTTTTAAAACCCGCTTTAGACTAGTGGCAAGCTCTGACCCTTGACTGTATTCAGGCAAGCTGGTCCAATTCAATCCATATCCAGAACCAACTTTCCTCCTTCCTAAAGGCCTGTAACTAAACTTTCCAAGGTGGCACTGGTCAAAATGAACCACCTACTCTACACGCCATCCCCACTGCTGATCCCACTTCCAAACTGCGTTTAGCAGCTAATACTCCCTTTTTCTCCAGAACTGTAGACAAGCAGCTACGGCTTACTGCATGCAATACAGTGGGACAAGGTTTAGTGATCATGCTGCTGTGATGCTTAGCCCACCTCATTTGAGTTGGGACCCATCATTTGTGGAAAAAACACTGACTGTACTTGAACTTCACTTGACTCCTGCTAGTTGGGTTGACCTCTTACTGTAAGTTATGGATCTTCCCATGGTTTCTTTCTAAATTACAACCAAAAGGAATTCCTTGCCTGTTACTCTTTGATGCTGCTTGTACTGTCTGGAATAGCATTTGACACTGTCCAAATATAACCGAGTTGAGCAACAACAACAAATACAAAACACAAGAGACTGAAATGACCACCATAAAAAGGTTACTTTTATTTTGGCTAAATGTACATAGACAGCTAGCAAGCCGCCTAGCGGTAGCGGTGCAGCTGCAGGGTGTTGTGCCTTCTCCAGGCGGCGCGGCGGGAACCTCCGATGGTGTGGTGGAACTTGTGTCCCTTGCCCAGGCCACGGCTCTTCTTGCCTGCTGACGTCAGGCCGCGCATCTCCCTGTGCTTGTGCACTGCCTTGGTGATCCATTGGGTGTCTGGGTTGCGTCTGACGGCCTTGTGGAAGGGGTCGACCAGAATCACCTCGAAGAATTTGTATGTGGAGTCTTCACCCACCCAGTAAGAGTTCAGCACCCGGAGGCCTCCGCAATGACGGCCAGCACGCTCCTGCAAAGGAAGAGTAATTCCCTGTTGATCACTGCTATTCGACTTGGAACACACACACACAATAAATCCACTACTAAACCACCACTACAAATGCTTTGACGACACGCTACAAAAAAATAAATTTGGTCAATAGCATCCAAGTTGAGCCGACCTATATGAAGGTTGAATGGATACTCTCCACTGCTGAAGGGTAAACAGACTTTTGAAGCCATGCACATCAAAGGATTGTTGGATCTCCCACACATCAATTGAGCAGCATGTGGGAGAAGGCCAACAAACAGTGCCTCACCACATCACTGCTGCAGCGCATCAGTACAACACAGCCGTGCCACTGAAGAGTACCAAGTCAACCAACAGGGACAACGACAATAGAGGACCTGAATTTGGATACCACTATATTTACACCACACGTGCAATAAGTGTGACGTACGTTTGACTGTACAATTCAAAGCGTATACCAATAGATAAGTAAAGCTAAGCTACACGTTAGTTAAGTCTGCTTAGTCAGTTACCATTTGCCTAGACCAAAGAATCACCTTCTGCCAACAAGCAGCAACATTTTCTTTGATCTGTAGTCTGGAATTGTAGGCCTTGCTCACTAATTAAATGTATAATGCAGCTTCAAATGTCAGAGTGCATATCCATTCATCCATGCATATCCATTCATATTCAACTATATCTCTATTGTTAAATGAATAGAGAGAGAACGCCTACCAAAATCACACACTTTGTATATATTAATACACAATAAACCTGACTGACATTACCAATAAAAATGTCCTAATCAGCTGATGGTCACAGCAGTTCTTTACGTTCAGACAGATGACTGAGATCACAGACTTATTGAGCGGTCACCTAGACAAATTTTTAAAATCCAAGCACATACCTCAGCAACGGACTGCAGGCTGCGGGCGAACTTAATCTGGTTGACGCCATGGTGCACAGGCTTGCCATAGGTAGCACCCTTGGGCACGGGGCGCTTGCGGCCACCACGGCGCACACGGATACGGTATACAACGTAGCCTGTAAAAGGGAAACAGAATACATACATAGATGAGACCTTCGCATCCCAGACGAATAGCAATCAGCATCACAACTTTCTGCACCAAAAGTTGTCAAAAAGTCCAAACTTTAAAAAGTCCCTGTCTGAACTCAAGCATGTATGTACTTTCATCCCAGTCAGCAAAAAAAGCAAAAGATTAGGGCCATAGGAGCCATTCTTAATGTAAGATTGCGGTGTTACATCCAGCTATTCACTTGAACCAACTGAGAATCACAGTTACAACTACATGTGCGGAGTTAGCTTTCCAATGCCCTTGGGCTGACCAAGCATACATCATAACACATACATGAGGACAAGTCAAAAACAAAATTACTCACCTTGCTTGGCCTTGTACCCCAGACGGCGGGCCTTGTCGGGTCTGGTGGGTCTAGGAGCACGGTGGAGGCTGGAGAGCTGACGGTACTGCCAGCATCGGACACGAAGCAGAAAACGCATCACGTCGGACTGCTTCTTCCTCCATAACTCCTGCATATACTTGTACGCTCCCATGTTGTATCAGCTAAGAAAGGGCACAATTTAATTCATTTATTAGACCACACAGCACAACACATATCAATAGAAATACTCCTACTAGAAATATTCCTGCCTAAGACTAAGCAGCCTTGACACTCACACTTGCTAGTCTCTGAACCCTTCACCTGATAAACACACGCCAAGGCTTAAGATTTCAGGTATCCTACAAGGTATCGTACCATATCTTTTCATTTCATTTCATTGTACAGTCGTATCTCATTGACTTAACGTTCCAATCAAATACAAATCAATTGCCCAAGAACTGCATGTTAGCCAAATTAGCTTAAGTCGGCTAGTCAGGCCCCAACTCATGAGTACCATGCATCACTGGTCTTCCTGACAAACCAAGTAAGTGATAAACAATGACTGTAAAATAGTGCTAGACAAAAGAACCATTTAATTTTGAGTCGGTGATTAATAGCGTTCTTTCTACCACTACTGTATACTTGAAATTACGGGCATTTGCCCAATGTATTGTAGTGTATAAGGCAGGGAATGAGCTTGATACATAGATTCACACCGCGTCATCTTAAGTCTAATAAAACTAACACTGTAGACATACAAACTTAAAAATAATAAATGTATAGATATGCTTAGGCATTCCGTTACACAAATACGTAATCTTAAACCTCGATTACATTGCATTGACTAGGATTATAGTGCGATTGTTTTTTCAGAAACAGTAAAAAATCTCGCTTACATGATGGCGTACCAGCCGGAAAGGAAGAGGAGGAATCCCAGCATGCCTTTTGAGAAAGGCGATGACGACTGTTCCTGTTTTGGCTCCTGGGAAGTGTAGTAACATAACATTTTGGGGAAAAAATATAATAATCTTAGGTTATACACCTTTCATTTGCCATAATTATAATTGATAACATTTATTATCCGTATCAATTTTAAAGATTTCGCGAGAGGTGGCATAGAATGAAGGATATGCCTTGGAAGACAGACAGATCCCGTTATGATTGACTGCATTTTTTTAACAAGTAACAAAACACAAAACAGCTATTTTTATATTATTTTTCAATATTTGCTAGCTTTTGTCCTTCTGGTAGAGAACAAATTGATTAATGGATCTAATACACGGATATGACGTCACCCAATAACAAACTTGACGGGTAAAGGAAGGAAAGGGTTCTGGGATGAATTCCGTGAATTTGTTTGCTGAACTGCGATATTAGGAATATTTCGTCGAACTTTTTACTTTCTATCGATTGTACAAAACATGGCTGAACGGTCAGCAATCTGATAACCGCAGCAAGGACTGTCTTCGAGTGACTATCTCTGCTATCACTTGCTACATAGGGTTTGCAGCCCTCACTGAGTTAGCTGACGTTAACTCGCCGGATAGAAGAAAGTGCTAGGCACTGCACTTTGAAGTGAGTGCTCAAAAATATAATAACGTTACTTACTATTTTTTTTTTCGATAGAGTGACTCAAACTAGCCATGTGTTACTAATGTGAATCTTGCTTACAACCTGTCAAAGGCAGCGTTAGCATGCTAGCCATACTGCATTAATGGTTATGCTATTTCCTTTTAATTTATGACATTACTATCTCAGGGAACTTGGCTGAAATTTTACATAGAAACGTGCACCTTTATCCAGCTGGTTTCATACGTCTAACGTTCACAGGGCCCGAAGACAACATGTTCAAGTTCTCGACGTTCGCTAATGTATCTAATGTAAACACTGGTTGTCTGTTTCTGTTTCCTGTGAAGGGCAGTGGACCACAATGGGGAAAGGCTGTAAAGTTGTTGTTTGTGGTTTGGCATCGGTGGGAAAGACTGCAATTCTAGAGCACCTTCTATACGGAAATCACGTCGTTGGTAAGTTTCAGCAAAAAAACTATTTATGAAATGTAGTTGCTTACTTTTTAACTTAATTCACTTAATTTCTTATCAGAGCCCTCTTAGCATCCAGTCTATGTATTGCCAAACTAATTAATATGTTTAGAAATAGGCTTTACCATTGTATAACATACCACTTTGGTAGGCACGGAATCAAATCAAACCCAGGAGGATGTCTACGTTGCCTCGGTCGAAACAGACCGTGGTGTGAGAGAGCAGTTGCGTCTGTACGACACCAGAGGGCTCCACGATGGTGTTGATTTACCCAAACATTATTTCTCCGTGGCCGATGGGTTTGTGCTGGTCTACAGTGTTGACAGCTTAGAGTCTTTTAAGAAAGTCGATGCTCTCAAGAAAGAAATCGATAAATCCAGGGACAAGAAAGAGGTATATAAATTATTATAGCATATTATTATTATTCTCTTGCACTGTGGTGGGCAATGCTCTCACCTTGTTTTGTTGGTGAATAAGATATATGATACTCTTTCTGAAGTACAGAGCATGAAGGAATGCGCTTATTGACCACCTTTTTGTTTAATGTTAGGTGACTGTCATCGTGCTTGGCAACAAGACAGACTTGCGTGACCGTCGCCAAGTTGAGTCCGACGTGGCTCAGCAGTGGGCACGGGGTGAGAAGGTGAAGCTCTGGGAGGTGAGCGTGGCCGAGCGTAGCTCCTTGATCGAGCCCTTTACCACCCTCACCAGCCGATTAACACAGCCCCAGAGCAAGTCTGCCTTCCCACTGCCTGGCCGCAAGAGCAAGGGTACAACATCCAACGACATCTGAGCCCACATGGGAACATCCAGAAGAGTCGGTGCTGGGAGGAAGAGTTGGCATTTGAGACATTAAACACTACACACTCTTTCCCGCTTGTGCACTTACAAGATTAAGAGAACAGAATGGAAAAGTATAAGCATAATGTGCAGATGCTTGTAGACCATGATGGGTCATCTTCAGTTGACGGTTATTGATTTTCAATGTTTCCTACTTTTAGCAAGGCTGTCTTCAACACTGCCAATTATTGATTTAAGATGTTTGTGTATGAAATATTTACATGAAGTTGGTTGGCGTGTCAAGAGAACAATATTTATTATTTGCCTCTCACCTTACTTTGCAGTGGTTACATCAAGATTTATGCACTGCACCAATATTGAGGCAATAATTTGAAGACGTAAAACTCACAGAATGATATGCTTTTTGTTCACGCTTTGTTGCTTTTGTGACTCGGCACCATGTTGAAGGTCAAGGAGAGCTGTTATTGACTTCTCACAGGGAGTCCTAACCTACAGCATATTGTATAATGCACAAATTGTCTCCATATTGTACTTCTGGAGAAAATGCAAGCTTTACCTGAAGAAAGCTTGCTGCTGAGATGCACAATATATAAAGCCACCATGCCGTTTTCCTTCCATATGGTAATCATAATAAAATACGACCATGTCTTTTTTCACAGCTGGGCCTGTTTTCAGTTACTTACCTGCAGGCTGCCTACTGAAAAGATCGCACTGATCTTAGACTGTGAAGGATTTAATACAAAAGTGGAGAGGTAGACTTAGTCACTGTGACCGATGAGAAGTGTGTGCGTGTGGTTAGAAAGTCTATACAGTTTATGTACTAAATGCATTTCTAGAGAACGACTGTTACATATTATGTGTAGAGGGATTAAGTCAGGTTCCCAACTTTTACTAAAAATACAGTTAAGATGCCCACTTTTCAGAAATGTGTCTGGACCACTAAAGATTTCAGTAATGAATTATCAGGCAATCAAAAACAGTTGTAATTCAGCTTTAATAGAAGGGAAAAATTCACATTGCCACTTGAAATTCAACCTGAAGGATCATGCTGTGCTATTGTATTTTACAAGGAAGGGTAATGCAGAGAGACTTAACATTATTGTTTTCAAGCGTGCTAACTAAAACTGATTTACAACAGGGTAGAAAATAAAACAAAAATGGAAGACATATTGCTATGCAGCTCTGCCAAAATCGCTGACCCTACCTGGGCTCAAAATAATCAAGCCCAGGGAAAAAAAAGAAAAGGGAAAAGAAGGAAGCATCACATGTTTACATACACAAAAGGACCATCAGGAAATACGACTTTAATCCCCCCCCACACACATACCCAACCACCCCCAATAAAAATGTCTCCTTACACACCTCCCACATCCTTCTCAATCTCAAGCCCAATTCCTAGTAACCCTCCCCCACCCCATCCGTTCCTCTTCATTTAACCCACCCACACATACACAAACACACACACACACACACACACACACACACACACACACTTTTACCCCTCCACCTCCTCCCGTATCACTCCCCTCACATCACTGTCTTTATAGGCCTGAGGGAGATTATGTGGCGTAGCGCTTGGTCCACTGTTTGGCTATCCTGTCGTGCTCCGATCTGTTGGTTGTATACTGGGTAGCGATGCTGCCCACAAGTGGATCGGCTGGAGAGAGAAGAGAAAGCAAGAGGCGTTAAACACAAACAAACACACACACACACACACAAACACGCGCACACACACACACTGCTGCACATCTACCCCAAGGCGGTCAGTAGGATTTGTGGACGTTCGGCGGTCAGCCGTGGGTGAACGATGTTGAGCAACACAGTGATTCAACACTTGTCATATTCATTCCTGGTGAGTCAGAAGCGAACTGCTGGTGAATCAATCAAAACAGTACAGTCAAAGGATATTTAATGTAGTCAGGGGAAGCGTGGAGAAACGCATAATGAGACATTTAGTGGAGCCAACCTACAAAGAAAGCTATTTTTAAAATCGCCAGCCACTACATAACACCATCAACTTTGCAAATAAGCTTGAGGCAACACTCAGGCTAATAGCTCCTTGTAACTGGGAGTATGTGTGTGTTTTGTAAAAGGGACACCTACAGTACATGGTCATTTGGACTAAGGCCAAACTTGACCAAGCATATCGATACATTTCAGAAAGAAGGTAGTTGGAGGCAGGGCCGTTTCAAGGTACTTGGGGGCCCCAAGCAAACAGGACATGGAGGCCCTTCACTCCCCGTAAATACTTACATGAACCACATTGTTATAATTTTCAAACATCATCAATACAATTATTTGTATTGTACAGTTGTCTAACTCCAGTTTAAAGTAATTTTTTGTTGAAAAACACCACCAACTTAACTACTAAAAAGATTAAACAGTCAATCTTGGGGGCCCCTTTCAGCCTGGGGCCCCAGGCAATTGCCTGGTTTGCCTGCCCTGTTGCGACGGCCCTGGTTGGAGGTTGTCTTCTCCCTCCAAAACTCAGTCTGAGATTCCAGTCATTGACCTTGTTGAATTAGCTGCATCAAGCCCGAGCTAATGAGCCAACTTTAAGAATGCAGTGAGAGAATACGATAAGCAATCAGTCAATGGCTCATTCAACTGTTTCGAATTTAATCATCTCCAGCAATCAATCGTTTCTCGATAGCCAAGATCCCAGATCCTCGTACGGAGAGAAATGTAGACTATGGGGCCGGTTATGATGAGGCTAGAAAGACGCCCTTTGGGCTAAAATAGTTTAGGTCTATCTGTCTATTTCTGGCAAAAAGTGACAAAGACAGATTCACTGTTAACCCAAACACACCAGCGAAATGTATTCTACACTATCTACATTGAAAACTGGATGGAGCCAACAAGTCTCTGTATTGGTATGATATTGAGTCTTGTTGGTCTTGTTTGTGATGGTGCTGGAGATCAGAGGCCGAGGAGCAGAGAAAGCACAGTGTGTAATACACAGTGAATATGTACATGCCGTGCATCTGAGTAGAATGCTACTGCTATCTGCTGGAGATAAGTACACGGCAGCTCAATACGTGTTGAAAAAGAAGGCAAAAAGATAGTCTGCTTACTTCACTTAACAGCAGATGTAGATTGCACTGCATTCAACTTCTCACTACTACTACTACTACTACTCCTACTACTACTACTACACTATATGTACAAACACCCCCCCCCCACACACACACACACACCCACACCCACACACCATATCTCCAGCTACTTTAGTTGTGAACACAAGAGAGCCCTTTTCAATCATGTTGTAGTGAACTGTAATTGGCTCATCATTTACTCCCTCCCTCTCCACCTCAAGCTGTGGGATGAGTGTTCTACCACATAATGGCTGCTGTGCATCACCCAGGTGAGGTACTACATATCGATAGTGGTTATAGAGGTCCCCATTCCATTGTAAAGCGCATTGAGTGTTAAATGTAATGTGATGGTGTATGAAATGACTCCTTGTCCAGTACCTTGAGGAAACATCCAGGAGACGCCACGGTCATTCGCATTAAAATTAAATATCTTAATAATGTTGACGTGAGAGGAGCATGGATTCAGGTACTGGTGACAATACCCTAATCGCCTAAACGGATGATGACATTTTTATGACATTTAGAGTTGCTGCACAGTCGAAAGGGATATTAAGGTGTGTGTGTGTGTGTGTGTGTGTGTGTGTGTGTGTGTGTGTGTGTGTGTGTGTGTGTGTGTGTATTGTAAGTACAGTATGTCCCTGTCTGGGGGTTGGATGGCTCTAAGGCCTAAACCAACTGCATTGCAGTTGCACAAGTTTCCTGGAAGCATTATAAGCCTTTGGTAGTCTGTCAAGTCCCTCTTATGAACATTTGATGGTTTTCAGACCATTTCTCGAAACAATAGAACGTTCTCAAGATCAATCGTATGAATAAGTGCATGATTCACTGTTACCATCAAAGATTCTAGAGTGCTACGGTTACCATGAAACAAGTCCCCATTCTATTTTTACAGCTCTTTTGAAATTCAGCCCACAAACCCAACCCTCCTCTAACCAGCCAGCAGCCAAGGACCCCATGGGTGGATCCTTCATGGCGTACCCATTTCAAAGTTCATTATGTGGTGGCGACCTTTTCCATCTCCCCTTATGAAATGGATCATCTTCCACAACTGCCAACATTTTAAAAGGTAAAATCCAGTATATA
>JAODXP020000029.1:25412782-25425282 GCA_027497455.2 Sardinella longiceps
TCATTTGAATGTTATCACCACGGTCAATCAGTTCCTGTACTCTAAGTGACAGGAACGCCATTCACAATGATGAGATGGATAAGGCCTCACCAGAACAGCGTTTCGTTACCAAACACACAAAAACACGAAGCTTAGTCAATCTGATCAAAAAAATGCTGTTACCCTCATCACTTTTTCAAACGCATGGTTGTGAGATTGAGGTCTAAATGACACAGAACTGACAGAGGTTTGCTGGCCTTATTGCTTAAGTAGATTTGAGCAGGCATTTCCTGTCAATGAGCTGGAAAAGCTTACACATAAGAGCCCATTTGCTTGAATTTGACTTCCACCATGACTAATTAAAAATACGTGATTCAAAGGGGAATGGAGATAGCAAAGACTTAATTCACTTATAATGGCATTCGGGACTTTCAGAGAAAATTGGATTGTGAAAAATTACACAAAGAAAATGGAACTTGGAACATCTAAATATATCCCTCTGGGGATTTTGCATACTTAATTCCAAAACATAACCCATATATGCAGGGCTATTACGATGTTTTACAAAGGAAGCTGGAGAGATATCCACCTCAAATAAAACAATTTGTCACTGTATTACAACTGTGTCGCACGTCAAATTCACTCTTGTTTAACGTGTGATGACATAACGATGTGAGAGAATTGCATTGCGAGAGCTAGCCGACACAAATCCATTACCATTGAGAGGTATTCAAACAACTCCCCAGTTATCATTTTCCTTTGCAGCTTTCATTTGCGATCACATCACAGCAGCGAACTGCATCATCACGTTCTATCGTCCATTCAGCCATAGTATTGTAGGTATTTCCCAGGGAGCTGAACTTATGACCTTTGGGTTTTTTTTCCGGATGAATGAATGGACACTTCTGTTTATATGTTAGTGTGGCCGTAAGCACCGAGTATGACTTGAGAGATTTCCTGTAGCCTGAGCAGCACAATTGAGAGAGAACACAGCCATTTGCCTTCCCTCATCTCCATTTCAAGGGCTTGCTGCTGAAATAAAGCAAATCACCCATCCTGCTCACTTTCATGTGGGCTATGGAGTGTTTTCATTTGTAGTGCCATCTACACTACAGGGAGCCACAATTCAGATTTGACATTTTTCCAAAGATATCTCTCTCTCTCTCTCTCTCTCTCTCTCTATCTCTCTCTCTCTCTCCCCCCTCTCTCTCTCTCTCTCTCTCTCCTCTCCCTCTCCAAAAAAGGATCTCTTACCGTAACATCAGTGAAGGCAATACTGTCTCTGCTAAGCACAGAATTGCACAATAAATGAGCAATAAATTTTGATAAATATATATTTTTATATTTTACAACTGGCTTAGGCTCTTTACACAGCCACCAAGTCTGGGCAAGAAATAAAATAAAAATAAAATAAAAAAAAATTCCAGCTGTGGCTGGATCCAGAAATACTGTTGACAACTTCCATAAAACACTGTGTGCTTTCAACTCCATTTGATATGTGCTGACAGAATGTCTCTGTCAGTTATCTACTACCAAATAACTTTGTCTGGACTGCGACTCAGGCCACGGGGGCCTGATAGGTTGCTAATACTATCATCAAGGCTGACACCTCAAGAGAGAGGTGTCAAGGACTGGTTCTGGCACCCGCCGTGGCGTGTGACTCGTTTGACTCTCTCCCTCTCTCATCGGTTCCCAGCTGACTCATTACACATAGAAGCCGTCATATGATCAAAGATAAGAGCAGTTTGGGGGAGGGGGGGCAGGAAGAGGGAGAAGAGGAGTGTGTGTGTGTGTGTGTGTGAGTGTGAGAGAGAGAGAGAGAGAGAGAGAGAGAGAGAGAGAGAGAGAGAGAGAGAGAGAAAATGTACGAGAGAGAAGGAGGGAAAGACAGAGGGGGAAAAAGAAAAGGAAAGGAAGGAAGAGACAGTCTGCGTGTGTGTGTGTGTGTGTGTGTGTGTGAGAGAGAGAGAGACAGAGAGGGCAGGAGGGGGCGAGAGTTGTTTATTTGCCTACAAAGATAAAAGGAGGCCATTTGCATTCGAAAAAGCTGTCTGTGGTTTCAGCGCCGATTCCACTGCTGGGGCCACAGGCCAACTGCACTCTTCCACCAAACACACTGACTCATCCACAGCTCTGGCACTAACAAGGCAACACACACACACACACACACACACGCACGCACGCACGCACGCACGCACGCACACACACAACACACACACACACCTAACCAGCAATAGTGCCTTGTGTATTCTTGGAGAGAAGGGAGGTGTTTGACTGGTGGCGTGTCAGCCAGAGACTGGAAGTCTTTTCTTACCCAAGCTCCCTCAAATACGGCACCAAGTTGCTCAATCTGCACCTAAAATAGGAGCAAGAGCCATGCGGACAGCACCGCTATGTCCACATCGTGTCTCTGTTGCCTTCTCAAAACTTCCCTAAACATATCACCACCTCCATGTATACTCTAACAGATAAATTTAGTTGTTGCTTTTTTTTTTTTTTTTTAGAAAAGTCCAAAAATAAAAATAGTGAGCCTGGCTGAGTGGCTAAAAGGTTGACCACAGGGGGGCTGTAGCCAGTCTGACAGGCAGACAGACTGTGAGGCAGGGAGGGCTGGCCAGGCCAGGCCAGAGCAGGCGGGGGGACAGGCAGGCACGCGGTGACCGGCCTTCTGCTCAGCAGGACCCATCGTATCGCTCTCCTCTTCACTGGGCTCGGAGAGGGGAGGGAAGGGAGGGGGGGGGGGCCTAGAAACAGAACCGTCTCAGACATACGCCAGACGCATAGAAGAGCTCCACTGTTCACCACCACCGCTACCACCACCCCCACCCCCAACTCCCTGACCCCACTGCAGCTTACGCCTCCGTCACCACCACTACCACCAACACCACCACCACCACCACCACCAGCCTCGGCCACACAAAGACCACACAGTCCCCAGTGAACAAGCTAACAGTCCAGGGCATCACTGTTGTCATTCATTCAAATAACACAGATAGCTAAGCTATCCTTCTTTCATTCTCTCCCTCTCATTCTCCCTCCTCTTCTTCAGTGTCCAGGCCAGCATTTGGACGCTGAAAGAGAATAAGAAGTCGTTTGATTGGGGGGGGTGGAATGGGGTGGGCGGGTGTTACTCGAGAAACCGATTAAAAATGCCTCTATCGTTAAGATGCCCGTGAGGGTTTCAGCTGCAGCTAAGCAGTTACATTAACAGCAGTTTAGAAATCTTGCCGGAGGCTACTTTTCAGAAAATGCTAAATAAAACTAGCAAATATAAAGGAGGTAGGGAAAAAATCTCATCTCAAAAGGCAACTCAATGCACATGTTTGCACAAGTGCTTTTAATCAGTTCCCCATCTGACGCAAAGCTGTTGGGGAAATTCATTCATTCATTTATTTATTTATCTTTCTATTTGACTTCATCATGAGAAGCTTGGCTTCATATGCAAATGCCACAACTCACTAATCACCTCATTGCTCATCTGTTAATATAGTTTATGATGCCCCGCCTCCAAACTACAAAACTCAAATGTCAATCATCTAAAGACAGATAAAGGGGACACACCATGCGTCAAAGAGTGGAGTTACATCTCTCAGCCAGAGTTGTGCCACACAAGAAGAACGCTTGAAGATCCAAGATCCCGTTCAATATTTAAATCTCAAGATGACAATCGGATAAGGGAAGAATCAGTGAACTCGCTCCTGCTCTGTACTTCTTTCCACCCTTACCTGGAGAGGGACTATTTGAAAAGAGCAAGCGTTGAGGGGTTGAGGGTGGGTGTGTGCTGGTCCACTTGAAGAGCACTCAAGCGAGCTCAAACAATGCTAAATCAGCCATTTGAAAGCTGGGGAGGGGAGGGGGGCAAGACCTGCCAGACGAACAGGACAATCAAGAGCTGCTTCTTTCATCCTCTCCACTGGCTTATTTGCTTTGTTTGTTTGTTTGTTTACAAAAGGAGAATTGAGAGGTGCAGGACTGCCGTTTGGCATACCAGCCAAAAAAAAAAACTCTCCGATATGAATCTCACAGGTTTTTTTTTTCTCCCCCAATTCTTCCCCCTCCTGGATGCTCTCTGTTAAGAAGGCACAGGAAACTCTTCACAGAGCTCTTTCACAATAGTACAGCCGAGACAGTGAAAAAAAAAAGGTGTCTGGATTGTGTGTGTGTGTGTGTGTGTGTGTGTGTGTGTGTGTGTGTGTGTGTGTGTGTGTGTGTGTGTGTGTGTGTGTGTGTGTACACAAAACAAAAAAAAAGGAGAGAAAAGAAAAAGTAAAGATATGACATGCATCCATAAACATTAGCTCACTGCTGTGTTGCTTGGGAAAGGTCAGCGCACTGGAGGTTTCTCTCTCTCTCCAAACCCTCCCTTCTCCCCCACCCCCCTACCGCCCCCATCCCCCCCAACCCAACCCAACCCCACCCAACTCCACCCCTCCCCTCCCCTCTCTCTGGCATTTGCAGCCAGATTGCTGGGGCTTCTGCGGGTGTTTCCTTATCAGACGGCTGAAAAATTGTCTCACTTATCCGGTTAACAGGGAATACGGAGAGTCTGGAGCCACTGCAAGAATGAAGGAGGAGGAGGAGGAGGAGGAGGAGGTGGTGGTGGAGGAAGAGAGCCTCAGTCTTGTTCTGCCGCTCTGTGTATTCAAACCCAGGGTCAGCTGGGGCACAACAGCGCACGTGTGCTTTTAATTTGAGGCTGCGATAAATTACCGGGCCCCCGGTCTCACAGAATGTGCGGAATTCAGAGATGTGACGGACACCCAGGGACAAAGAGAAGCACAGAGAGAGAGAGAGAGAGAGAGAGAGAGAGAGAGAGAGAGAGAGAGAGAGAGAGAGAGAACAAAAAAATGGAGGAATTTAAAAAGGAAACAAAACACAAACATGATAGGGGCGAGATGACAAGAGACCTTTGACAAAAATAGGAAATGCTAGAAGAGGAACCTGGGGAAGAGGAAGATAGCAGCGGGGAATGAACAACTGCACAAGTCTGAGGGAGGGAGGGAGTGTGAGAGAGAGAGAGAGAGAGAGAGAGAGAGAGAGAGAGAGAGAGAGAGAGAGAGAGAGAGGGAGGGAGTGAATGGAAGAGGGAAAGATTTGTGTTGACGCGGCCGGGGCTGAGTAAGCACGAGTGAGCGAGAGAGTAGAAGTGTGAAAGAGATAAGAAAGAGTGCATAAACGAGTGATTGAGAAGATGAACGGGTCAAAGGGAGTCGGGGATGAGGGGGGCAGTCTTTGTAAACAAGCGTGTGAGAGTCCCATGATGAGGCAGAGGCTGTCCAATGAAGACGCAGAGGCCTCCCTCCGCAGCCTTCCTGTGAAGTTAAATTAAGCCGGCGGACTTATAGCGGGCCTTGACAAACTATAAATGGCAAAAATGCGGAGCCGCTCGCCCTGTGTGCCAGTCTCGGGGAGACGAATACAAAGTGAAAAATGTAACGAGAAGGTGCCACAAATACTCCCGATGCCATCTGCCATCTCTTCCACCGGCGCTAAAAACAGACGCGGGGCAAAGGCAGCCCACAGCATATTCAGCACATGTTGAATAGATTCCATTCACTCAATGCAAACAGCTTCCTTTGGAACCAATGGGGAATTCAGTGTCAAAATGGAAGAAATCTCTTCAATGTAGTAAAGTCTGAGCGATTTTTTTTAAAAAAAGTTTTTTTCAAAGCAACAGGAATCGGCAACATGTGGTTTGGCATTCCAGCCCTGATCGATGGATTCTCAGATAGCAAGGTCATCGCTGCTCCCCCACCGGTCGACCAGGAAAAGTGTCACTACTACACAGCAGACATTGTCCCTAGTCCAAAAGCATCACCGAGCAGAGAGAGCCATATCCCTGAGACCTTTTCCCTCCTAAGCCACTTTATAGGATAGCGCAATAACAGACATCTCATTCCCCTTATTAAAACACCCTAGGCGCTAGCTACCCCCCCCCCCCCCCACAAAAACAGGCCTGTCATCGCGTTGGGCATACAGTGCAGTGAAACACGTTTCTGGGGCATCCTCCCAAAAGATATCACCACCCCCACACACACATACGCAGGGGGCCCCTTCAATTCCAGAGTCAGGCCTGTGTCTCACAACGGTCTCCTTTAAACCCTAATAATCCCGCAGGCTTAGCACCAATCCCACTCAGATTCCCTTTGCCAAAGCCAGAGGGCCGACACAACCAGAGCGCTGGGGTAGCCAGTAGGCAGTAGCTGCCGCCGCAAGGCACTCCACTGACACAGGGCTTTACTGCGGATTGATTTTTGATATTCGCAATCTCCACACTTTTATTTAAGGAAATGGAATTGGATTTATTGGGTAAGGGAAAAAAAAAAATCCAGGAATGCTTCAGCGCACATAGGCATGGAATGGAGAAGGGGGGGGGAAGAACGGCTCCGGCAATCAATCTCCCGAATCAGAGGTCCTAATTGTGGCTAACAAATGCAGGTTTTTAACACGCAGACTCAGGCCAAGATCCAGGCTTTCGGGGCTGCCAGTTAGAATGTTGCGGCATCTGCCATGTTTTTTGGTGCCCGGGTGCCGTCGCCATCACTAAAATGTGCATGGTAAGCTTAGCGGGCAAAGGCAACTGCATGGGAGCGTCAGCCGTGCCAACATGCAAACCCCACATGACTGCCAAATGGGGTGCAGCCAAAACATGGCTTTGGTGACCTCATTCGTTTCATTAATTACCTGAGATCTAATTAATTCTAAACAAATGGCAATGTCTTCTGTCTGTTAGACACTGTACCCCCCCCCCCACACACACACACACACCATAGGTCAATGTTTCTCTCTCAATGCTTTCATCTCTATTTTATCTCTCAACCCAACTCACTGGTTGTCTTCTTCACGCTTTGTATTTGTAAAGCCCTCTCACTCTCCTCCCTCCCTATCTCTGTCCCTATTTCTTTTCTTCTCCTTGCCAAATCTCCATCCTTCTCCCACTCTCATCCCTCTCTTTCTGTTTCTCTATGCATCTTCCTACACACACATATAGGCTTTCATTGCGTGGCTGCGGCACAGAGAGAGGGAGAGGGAGAGCGAGTGCGCACACACACACACACACACACACACACACACACACTCTGTTTTTAGTAGTGACACACACTCAGAGAGGGAGAGTGTGAGTGTGCTAATCTGACAGCAGAGCTGCCGACCACCGAAACCTCAAAGCCGAGGTGACAGCTAGGCGCCACTCTGAGACTCTGAGATGAGGGGGTGAGGCAGAGGCAGAGTCCCTCTTAACATGCAGGTCACCCAGTAAACACCAACCATGACCTCCGACCTGACCAACACTGACTCACACTGGGGGAGGCCAGCAACACACACACACACACACACACACACACACAAACAAACAAAACACACACTATCAGCTGTAATAAACAGGGGTTATTACTGACGTGCTGGTGGAGAGCCATCGCTTCCCTTTAGTGATTTAATCCGGTCACCTCATTCCCCACTGTCTAATACCCAGTAATGTGCCAACTAACCCAATCAGAATAGCCTGGCACTGTTATTCCACAACACAACCAAAGTACATAAGAACAACACACCCATGAACATACCTGCAATTGGGCGGAGGATCCAATGTGATGTCCGCTAACTCTTTTTGGATTCTGAAAGACAAGAGAATGACCGTAATTTAGTAGGATAACATGAAAAATCAGCATATGTCTGTTTTTATTTCAACAGTCAGAGCCAGCTGAAAACTACAGTGAAATGGAATGTCTGAGTTGGGATCTAGAGGACCACCCAGAAAGTGTGTCAGTGGGACACTCCTACTACAAGAGATTTTCAACAGCCTGTTCTCATGGTGGATCTGTTGAAAAATCTAGCCTGGGGTAGGCCTATATGTCACTCTTTTTACCCCACTGTCAATATGGGCCTCAGCCAACACAGAACACTAATTGATAACATAAGGGTTCTATTCTATGTAGCCTACAACAAAAACATTGTATGCGCAAAATATAAATAATGTAAATTAGGCTACCCATGAAATCAAACGTGGGCCTACATTAGCCGTTCTCATTTTTGTTAAATGTGATTGCAGATAGTTTTCCTTTATTGGAATGACAAAGAAACCTCAACGTAAATATTGACATTATAGTCATAGCATGGTTTGGAGCTACTTAAATCAACAGGCCCATGGAAACATTAGATGGTAGCCGTTTTTTAGTAACTGGCATTGGCAAGGATTGAGCCATATCATTTGTGTCCGCTGTTCAGTGATGGAGGAGAAGGG
Source organism: Sardinella longiceps (assembly GCA_027497455.2). Taxonomy (NCBI): domain Eukaryota; kingdom Metazoa; phylum Chordata; class Actinopteri; order Clupeiformes; family Clupeidae; genus Sardinella; species Sardinella longiceps. The sequence goes on from JAODXP020000029.1 coordinate 25,421,001, forward strand.
AAGAGAGAAGAGGGGGGAGGGAGGGCATTTTAATACTTTCCCGAGGAACCGGGGAATGGTCATGAAGATCATCTTTGTTCTCAATTCCATTCACACAAAAGAGCGTGTGCGGGCACTTCTAGGAGCCCGGAGTCATTTCCAAGTAGCCGTGTCTCTAAAAACGTGAAAGCTGCTGGTCAGGATGAAGTGGTCAGCACTTACCTTTTGGCGCTGGTGGAGAGGAGTTTGGAGGTCTTGCTCATGCTTGCTTTGCTCTCTCGCTTCTTGCTAGGCGTGTCTTTCTCTGGTTGCTGAGGAGTAGAGGACGAAGAGGATGATGAAGAACTGGTGCTGGCACGCGAGTCCTCATCCGACATGCTACCGACCTCCACCGAAAAGAGAAGAGCCAGAACAATACTCAGACTGGCGTTACAGTTGCCAAACGCAATCGTTACCAATTGTGTAAAACCCTGGCGCTTCTGAATGAACAATGAACCAACTCGGTAAACAACCTCCGGCATGGGTCTGACCTTTAACTCATGCTCTGCTAGATTTCCAAAAGCCAGCACGAGGTGTTTGGAGGTTCACATAAATATGCTACATATATCAAATACAACAATTTGCACGAACTTATTCAGTTTATTCCAGAACTGGTCCCTCTTTCATAACACCGCGAGGATTACTGACCCCACTAGCTAATATTTGCGCAGGAACGTTATATTTAGCCTTGGCTGAAAAATCGCGTCATATTTATAAACAATACTATTCTAGATGGATTGTAGGTTAGTTGACAAGGCAAAAGTAAACATCAAATCGACTCCGTTGACAAGCTGTGCGAATACAGGCAGAAGCGAAAATCGATTGGGCGATGTCGCATATTCGTTTGGGAAGCGCTTCACTTTTCTCCGAATCCTGTCGCCTCGAGTTCACCAAACTTTCCCCTTGAATCGCCTAAGACTCTCTTTTAGACATATTCGGCAAAATGCCCATAAATTAACAAGTTAAACACCAATGTAAATAAAATATTCCAACAGTGTAATTCTTTACGACGTCTTATCCCTCGACATGCCACTGATCAGACCAGCAGCAGTCCTGGGACAGACCATTTTCAGAAATTCCCTCCGACGACTAGAATCTCTCATCCACGTACCTACCGTCGACACCAAACCTTAGACAGAGCTGCGACTATTCAGATTCCAATTTTACGAGAAATATGTACAGCTTTCACACATTAGCTACCTTTCTTTGTGTCTGTGTGTGCCTCTTCCGTCGCCTGGACGCGTGTCTTTCGCCTCTCTCGGAGCGGAAGTGCTGGTGCAACAGCAACCGAAGCTATCCAGGGCAATGGAGTCGTGTTTGGTCGGGCACACTTGGCGATGTCAGATTGGAAGTAACCTACCGTGTGAACGCGTTCCAAATCCCTCTTTCAACTTCTGTTTTAATTGCCCATTAGTTTTCTTTAAAATGTATGAACAAAAATATATTAGGTCCCTGTCCAAATTAGCGTACTGGAAAACTTCTAATCATCTGATGTTGCGCCTTGCCCGCATCTTTATCAAAAGATGATCTCTTGACCCAATGCCGATTGTTCACTTAACGTTAGTGTTACGTAAATTAGCCTAGGCCTAAATTAAAGAATTGAACCAACATATGACTTGGAACTGTTACAAATAAACTTGGACTTGATTGTATTTTTTGGAGGAATTGGCAAAGTCAAAATCTCAGTGCCCTTGTGCCAACGAAACCGGACAAGTGTGGTCCAGTTAAACTGGTAGGCCTATGATGTGCTTTGCTCAATGCAATGCTTCGTGGAGTATAAAAACATTAATTCAGGGAGCAGTTTAGGAGTTGGACATGTCTGGTGTGTCTAACAGGTGCATCCTGCCTCAGTCATTCAACCATCTGTTACACTTGAGAAGGATAAATGTCTATGATTTGATAGTGGTTCTTTATTGGTTGTTGTCAATAGTTAAAATCCTTGGTGAAGAGAAAGAACTAGGCCTGTTTTATGCAAATACAAACAAAACTCTAACTCCCTGTTAGAGTTCAAGACCAAACAAAAGTCAGTAACTTAAACAAAACATTTAGTGCTTCTGTGTATTAAGCAAGTGATTGTTAGTTCAATTGTCTTTTACATGGGGCTTTTCTTCGTCTCAACATCCCACAAATTAGGTTTTGTGCGGTAGTGAGCCCAGCCACATGTGACGTCAGTGATGCTAGAGAGCAATGCAACAGACCGCTTTACCACTTTACCGTGGGGGAGGTGGGGGATATGATCTAGATAGCCTATGTGCGTTTGTGTGCACGAGAGTGTCATGTCATGTGTACTGTATGTGTTCAAGTTTACAAGTGGGCACATTGGTGCATAATAAAGTGTGTGTGGGTATGGGCTGTTTTTATCCGGCAAGTGTGTAAGTGCCTGTTTTTTGGGAGTGTGTGTGTCTATGTAGCACTTACTACTCCGTCTTCTTTTGACACACAGAGGACCGGGTGGGAATCCCTCCCCCCAATCCAATCTAGGCCAAACCCCAGCCCAACGCCACACCACACCTGCTCTGATGTCACCAACTAGCTGTCCATCTCCATGTCAAACATCAGAATGGAGATGTGGTGTGTGTGTGTGTGGATGTATGTACTGTATGTAGGAGGGGGGCCCTGTCTGCTGATGGTTTTAACTTCCTCCTGCAAAGTACCCCCTGACACATGAGAGCTCACACACACACACACCTCTCATGCACAGCACAGCAACAGGATGGGGAATCCCATGGCTGCTGCTGGCTGCTCAAAGGTGAGCTAACCTCTACTTCCTGTCTGACTGTTCCGCTGCTGCTGCTGCTCTCTGCGCCACTCGTCTCTTCTGTTCTCTCTCTCTCTCTCTCTCTCTCTCTCTCTCTCCACCCAGCAGTTGAAGAGTGGTGGTGCCACTGTGTGAGTGCTTGTCTGTACCTGTATGTGTGTGTATGATTGAGTGTGTGTGTGAGAGAAAGTGGGAGAACAAGAGAACAAATGAGAGAGAGAGAGAGAGAGAGAGAGAGGGTCTGTGTGTGTTGAGTGAGAGAGAAGAGGTAATGACTGTGTGTGTATGTGTGTGTGTGTTCATGGGGAGGGTGGTGGTGGTGGTGCGTGTATGTGTGAGGGGTGTTACAGCATAAGCAATGAAGAACAGCCAATGGAGAATTGACAGATCAGCGAGAGACCTAAAATGAGGCGTTGAATACTGACAGACGTGATGAAACGTGTGTGTAATGCGCTGCAACGCAACCCCACTCAGCTCAGCATGCACTGTGTGGTGCTCTCTGTGTACAGACACTGTTGTCTTGTCCTTTTCTTGATGTGGGTCCACAGACTTGTATTTCATCTTCATTTAAAGAAACTCAATTCTGACAACAACATTGTATTAGCGTGAAGGCTGCGAGTAAATATCAGTGGGGTGCGTATGTGGGTGAATTTAGTCAGTCAAGAGCAAATGTGATTTATTTAAGGGTTTCCTCAAAGGAATTCCCATCAGATCCAACCATCACACAGTGAACTGCACCACAGAGAATGCCCCCCCTCCTCCTTTCCAGATAGCAGTGAGGGATTCTCTCTGAAAACATGTAAAATCATGTCGATAGTCTGAGGTTATAATCTCTTACACTTTTCATCAAAATTGAATTTGCCTCATATTCATCTAAACATCTATCGAGTGCATGTATCTAACTTTGCCAGTCTCAGCTCTTTAAAGAGGAGAAAAAAAGACCCAAACACTAGCCTCATCTATAAATGCAAAAGGAGCCTTGGCGACATATGCACACTTCTTGCATAAACATGTTTATCCAGAATTAAGTATGGCTCCTTATAATGTGCTTGCCCTGCCAGACAGACAAACCCAAGTCCCACCTCTGGCCTGTGAATATTATTTTGGTTGAGCTCAGACCGGTGCTGCTTAAGTGAGCTCCACACATTGGATGAGCAAATCCTTCAGGTGGATCAGAAGGCTTTGGTCAAAAAGCTGCCACAAATTAAGCCGCTCCACAGAGCCAAGCAGACAGACTGACTAGCTGACAAGATTGGCACAACGCCTTGTCTGTGTCCAGGTGTGTGTGTGTGTGTGTGTGTGTGGAACAAGAATGTTGTGGTTGTACACTAATGTTGTCCAGAAATGCAGAAATGTTGAAACAGACGCTGCCAGTGAATACAGGGCTCCAGCTTTAGGTTTGGTTTAACAGCATGACTAAACATATCCCATGGTTAATTTCTTCTTCTTTTTTTTTTTTAAAGAAAAGAATCGAGGCCTGTTAATCTGTGTCCTTCCTTCCTAAGG
>JAODXP020000029.1:25435282-25442782 GCA_027497455.2 Sardinella longiceps
CACACACACACACACACACACACACACACACACACACACACACACACACACACACACACACACACACACACACACACACACACGCGCAAGGATTCAGTACCGGGTAATCTGTGACACCGCAAGATAAATAGAGTAACCAACCACCACCCATCTCTCAACCAATCACCATTTCCTCAGAACTTCTCTTCCCATCATGCTACTTCATGCAATCCTTTTTTTTCTAGCAAGTTCTACTAGGCTTCTGGCTATTAGCTTTGGACATGATTTAAGACCAACATTTACACAAGTGGCCACAATAATCATAAAGCCAAACACTGCTTTGAAGTTAATTACATTTTTCTTTTCTTTTCTTTTCTTTTCTTTCTATTTGCACATGAGTCTATTCCACTCATCTTCTACCATCCCTCTCTTCTTCTCTTGTCACTAGAGTAATGGGTGAGGAAGGCATTGAGTGGATTGGAAGCTCTGGGCAGTGTTGAGGGGATGCTCCTGTTGCTCTGCTTCAACTGCTGGAAGTCCGAGGCTTTACCCCAGACACCGGGGTTTTACCCTGTAGTGGAAACGCACCATAAGCGTCACCCGGTATTTGTCATGGTTAGGGTTAGGATCAGGGTCAGGGTTAGGGTTAAGGTTAGGGTATGTCAGAAGACATGACAGGTTTGTAAAGTTTATGACAGATTCTTGACAGAGTCATGTCATAGTACATGACAGTGTCATGTCAGTCTTATGACGGTACTTTCATAAAAGTTTTCAAATAACGTGTTACCCTACTATCATATATCATATGAAACTCCACAACGTAAACTTTCCAACCACACTACTCACCAGTCCCTGATACGACTAACATCCCCTGAACAATCCCCCCCCCCCCGAACACGACACCACCTTGACTAACACATTTTCAGTGGGAAACACCACTACAGTGTTTGATATAGAAGGATGGGAGATGGTTTGGTCGGGGCTAAAAGCACGCAGCTAGAGGCTGCTGTTGAGGACGCGTGGGAGGGAGGGAGGGAGAGAGGGAGGGAGGCAGGGAGAGATGGAGCAAGAGTGCTGCTGCTGGCATTTGCTGGTGTGGTCTTGTTCTGAATAAGAAGCTCAGGCTGTAGGGTTCTGGCGCGGCCGAGCAAACAGAGCAGCAGGGATGCAGGGGAAAAAAGAGAAAAGGAAAGAGGGGGAGGAAAGAGTGGAAAGAGAGAGAGTAACAGTGAGGGAGAGAGAGAGAGAGAGAGAGAGAGAGAGAGAGAGAGAGAGAGAGAGAGAGAGAAAAGAGAATGAGTAAGAGACAAGGGGGACACACACTGTGATAGAACAAGAGTAGAAGTGATGGTATAGGTATAGGCTTGCTGCTAGCCCTAAAAAAACAAAACAAAACAAAACAAAACAAAACAAAAAATAAAACCGACGAGGGGATGGGGGGAGGTGTGTGTGTGTGTGTGCACCTGCAGAGTGCGTGTGACCTGAGGAGATTCACCTCTTACTTCCTGCTCCTCATTTTTCCAGCACATCATCAGCCGCAACACCCGCAGCAGCAGCAGCAGCAGCAACAGCAGCAGCAGATTGATTTTTGTTCCCCCTCATATGAAAGGAGCTTTTGTACAAACACTGACACTCAACATCAAAAGACCCTTGCAGATATGCCTTTTATCGAGAACACAACACCGCGTGATACACCAGCGCTTCGGTGGAGATCCAACGCGTCAGGCGTCATCATGCGCAAAAAGCTTGGTTTTTGTAGCTGGTGTTTCAGACATCTTACAAAGTTGGTGGTTGCATCTAATCTCGATGTGGATTTCCTGTGCACAATCTTTATTCAGTCTAGTGTGAAATCTCAATGAGGCTCATTCACCGATGTCTTCCAACGGATTTCCTTAGAATTTGTTCTCATGGTTCTATTTAAGAGACTTAAAAACTTGTAATGTTTTGCAAGTGCAAAATTTATGAAAATATCGCAATTGTTATACACAAACAAATTCACCAATAGTCACCACAAGAGTTTTCCCAACATGAACATTGGTCAATGTAGGATCTTCCTTAAAGCGGCCAAGTTGAAAAACAAATCTGTATATAAGTATCGCTGATGAATGAGGCCAAATATAGGAAAAAGGGAGATTCTCTCTACTTCAATCCAGATCAAAATGGATGTTTTTTTAGAGCAAAATAAAACATCGTATTTAAGCTAATCATGAGAGAATAACCGGCAAATGTCTTTTGGTAGATTTGCTACTACAGCTGAGTCCGTAACTTTTCCACTTTCCTGTATCACTCAACAACTGTTTTTTTTCAAGATATGAGACTGCTATCGCCACCAGAAGACAGACACACACACACACACACACACACACACACACACACACACACACACACACACACAGTCTCTTGCTTACATACTCTCACTCACTCACACACTCACTCACACACTCACTCACAGACACATACACACACAATTTCTGACGCAGCGCAAAATAGCCACTGCAAACAAACAAGCAGTTTCCAAAACCATGACTCTCCAAACACAAGCTTCTAAAAAAAGTCCTCGGAACAAAAGAGGGATTGTCCTTGCGGGACAAAGCTAAAGTGAGAGAGTGTGAGAGAGAGAGAGAGAGAGAGAGAAAGAGCGAAAGAGAGAGAGAGAGAGAGAGAGAGAGAGAGAGAGAGAGAGAGAGAGAGAGAGAGAGCAAAAAAAAAAGTGTTTACCTTAGGGGGTTTGAAGGGATAGTCTGGCGTGAAGGCAATATCGAGGAAGAAAACTCCACCTTCGTACACGGAACCAGGGGGCCCCAGGATGGTCGACCTCCACTCGTAGATATTATCGCCTTTTGGACCGGCACTGCAAACAAACACACACACACACACACACACACACACACACACACACACACACACACACACACACACACACAAACACACACGGGTTAGAAAACAGGAAGCCAATCAGATCATCAGTTAACTCTCAAAGCCCTGTGCAGGAGAAATGCAGAGTTTCCTTTGCCGTGGTGGAAAACCCAAAGGCCCTGTGTGACGCAGAGAGCGGCTGATGAAGGAGAGGATCTGGCTTTGATCTGGCCCACATTTGGCTCTGATCCGGCCCAGGCTCTACTGCTTTCTGAGGAGCCACATCAAGGCCGACAGACGCGTCATCCCAACTCCCAAGAGGTCTCCACCACCACACACACACACACACACACACACACACACACACACAAACCCCACCCCCTCTCTTTGTGCTGTCCAACAGCTGTTGACTCCACACCGCCCCAGTGTTCTGTCGCACACACACACACGCAAACACACACGCGCACACACACACACACACACACACACACACACACACACAAACACACATGGACGCACACACACACACACACACACACACACACACACACACACACACACACACACACACACACACACACACACACACACACACACACACACACAAGCAGTAATCGAATCTGAATCCATTACATGACGTGGAAACTTGGCAGGGCAGCATAGCATTGACACTTTCGTCACAAAGGAAGAGAGAAAGGGAAGGGCAATCAGAAAAAAAGAAAAGAAGAAAATAGAGAGATGAGAGAGAGACAAAGAAAGAGAGAGAGAGAGAGAAAGATGAGAAACTGGTGAGAGAGATGGGGTGACAAGGAAAGAGGAAGGATGTGAGAGAAAGCGAGTGTGAGAGTAGTGAAAGAGATGTGAAAGAAGAGAGAGACAGACACAGAGAGAGAGAGAGAGAGAGAGAGAGAGAGAGAGAGAGAGAGAGAGAGAGAGAGAGAGAGAGAGAGAGAGAGAGAGAGAGAAATGGAAATGCAAGTGAGAGAGTGAAAGAGGGACAAAGAGGAACAAAAAGGTTATGAGAGAGGAGAAAAGTGACAGAGGGATAAAGATAGTTTGCCACAGCCACAGGTCCATCTGTGTTTGTGTGTGTGTGTGTGTGCACGTGTGTGTGTGTGTGTGTGTGTGTGTGTGTGTGTGTGTGTGTGTGTGTGTATCCAATTCCCTTTGGCCATCATACAGCTACATAGCACTGAGCTCACAGTTTCTCTTCAACAACTGTAGAAATAGTTCCATGACGTTTGTGTATGTGTGTGTGTGTGTGTGTGTGTGTGTGTGTGAGAGAGTGTGTGAGTGAGTGTGTGTGTGTGTGTGTGTGTGTGTGTGTGTGTGAGGAGTGTGAGTGTGTGTGTGTGTGTGTGTGTGTGTGTGTGTGTGTGTGTGTGTGTAAGAATATGTTATCGTCAACCAGAGAGTCAGCCAGAGAGTCTTTGAATGCATTTACATTACATGGATCTGTGTGTGTGTGTGTGTGTGTGTGTGTGTGTGTGTGTGTGTGTGTGTGTGTGTGTGTGTGTGTGTGTGTGCGCTTGGTAGCAAAGGGCAGATGAATGGCAATTTGTATGAGCCCTCTGGAGGGCAAACATTTGGTGTGTTAGTAGGCTAAACTGTATATCCGTTCCACTGATGGAGGCTAATGGAGGTGCTGTGTGAATGGTCTCTAACAACAATGTGTACACCAGACTGTGTGTGTGTGTGTGTGTGTGTGTGTGTGTGTGTGTGTGTGTGTGTGTGTGTGTGTGTGTGTGTGTGTATATGAGAGAGGGGAAAAAAAAAGAGTCTGTGTGTGCCTTTGTGATTAAAACAGAGAGTTGTTTGTGGCCCCATTTCTAGTAGTGGTGGCTGTATGTGTGTGCATGTGTGTGGGTGCATATGTGTGTGGGTGCAAGTGCATGCGTGTGTGTGTGTTTGCACATGTGTGTGTGTGTGTGTGTGTTTGCTCATGTGTGTGTGTGTGTGTGTGTGTGTGTGTGTGTGTGTGTGTGTTTGGGCAGTTCTCTGGCTAAAGCCACTGTTGGTCCATTGGCTACACATATGGAGAAGTTTAAAGAGCAACCAAGCCCTCGCCTCAGCTCACAGACCCCCTGGGGCTTCAGCCGTTTCCTTTTGGTTGCCCGGATAACACACACATACACACACACACACACACACACACACACACACACGTATGCTTGCACTTTCATAGACAGAACCAACATGCTCTCTCTCTCTTTCCCTTTCTCTCTCTCTTACACACACACACACACACACACACACACACACACACACACACACACACACACACACACACACACACACACTTTGAATACAGTTTGCATATTGGTTTTGCAAAGATTAGTAGCCATGCCTTAATGCTGAGGCTCTTTGAAGCTTCAAGTAGCACCAGAACACATTTTGCTGAAACACCACACACACACACACACACACACACACACACACACACACACACACACACACACACACATTCCTTCAACAAACGACATACATGAATGCAAGGCATGCATCCTGTGTAAACCACACAAGACTTACCAGCCCCCCCCCCCAACCAGCTGAGTCAAAGAGCAGACCCATTTAGGTCATCATCTCTCTGTGTAAAAATGCCCCTCCTACTCTACTCTATTCTACTCTACTCTACTCTACTCCCTCCTTCACCTCCAGAGGCTCCAGTCTTGAGTTCACTCACACCAGCGTGCTGCTGCAATAAAGCCTGGAGGGGTTGGCTAGGCTCCAGGGGTGGAGGTTACTACAGACATATTACACATTAATTAGGAGGTGAAACGGTGAGGTAGGTGTGTGTGTGTGTGTGTGTGTGTGTGTGTGTGTGTGTGTGTGTGTGAGAGAGAGAGAATGTGTGTAATGGCCAGTCTGGGTTGCTGGTTGTTGGGGTGTGTGTGTGTGTGTGTGTGTGTGTGTGTGTGTGTGTGTGTGTGTGTGTGTGTGTGTGTGTGTGTGTGTGTGTGTGTGTGTGTGTGTGTGTGTGTGTGTGTGAGTGTGTGTGTGTGTTGGGTGAAGGGGCAGCGTATGGGAATTTTACTGATTTATAGGATCAGTAATTATTAAGACAGGACCATCTGAGAGACTTTTGGCTCATCCTATTCGGCACTCCCCTCACATCTTCCTCTCTCTCTCTCTCTCTCTCTCTCTCTCTCTCACACACACACACACACACACACACACACACACACACACACACACACACACACACACACACACACACACACACACACAGATGGGGGACCTAACTTCTCCCCTCTCCTACTACCACCCCCACCCGATTCTCCCACAGCTCTTCCTGAAAACTATTTTTAATCTGGCAGTGCAAGCAGAAGAGAGAACAAGACAGAGGCCAAGAGAGTGTGTGTGTGTGTGTGTGTGTGTGTGTGTGTGTGTCTGTGCATGTGTGTGTGAGTGTGTGAGAGCGGGGGTTGGGGGGAGGGGGCATTTTGGACAAACTGTACCATGATAATAAGGTTCATCATGAACTTAAACTGGCTTGAAGGAAGAGGAGGGAAGAGGAAATTTGACATGTAGATGTCAATGATGAAGATGGTAGGAACTACATGAAATGAGACAGAGACGTATCGAATGAACTCTGTCTAGCTTGCTGTCCTGCTTTATCATCTCTTGCCAGTGAGAGAATTGGAATGAGAATGCATTATTTTCACAGCCATGTGCAGCTTATGTCTTTATGTTTGAGCTAAGCTTGACTCAACTGATTTTCCACGTCTGTGATATGATTTTTTTTATTTTTTAGTTATTTATTTTTACTTCATTCTGCCCCAGATGTTCTAACCATTAGAGATAAGGTGGATTATTACTGTATGTTCTTAGGCTGTTTTGGTGATTGCGCTGTCAACGTTTGTCCCCTGCGTCAGTGGTATACAGTATCTGTTCTAGTGTACCACCCTGGCACTAATCACGGTCTGATGCAGTGTAGTCCACGTCAACTGGGATAATAACCAACGCCATCCTCCATCAACCTGCAACTGGACTTACAGTCAGGCTATTTCCTGTCGAGTTAGAGCTCCTGATGAAGATGCACAGTATGTGAAGCATGCTGTGTGGTGCTGTGCTGTATGGGGATTCCTCGCACTGTGTTTTGGCAAGCTTTGCTGTACCCTGTGTCGTTGAGCGTTTCTCAAAGTCGAGGAAGCATGCTTGGAAGGATGCTTTTTCGAGCATTCCACGTCATTGTCAGTCGCCAAGTGCTGTTCCAAAGTCAAGCATCCTTCTAAATTCTAGCGAGGACAGAGGCCTTTGTTCATAGATTTTTCAAGGATGCGCTGATGGAGCCTCGTTTTTGAAGTGTATGGCTTCCAAGGCTAGTGTACTACCTAGGAAGCATTCTCGACTTTGAGAAACACTCATTATCACCTTATGAAGGTGTTTGTGGTTTATGTTTGTTCTTGCTGCCCAAGGAGTCTAGTACCAAAGCATCTTGTATGCTATGCACAGCAGGCCTATGACTGTATGAATTCACCAGACCAACCTTCCTTTTTTTTGTTATAATTTTTATCTTGTGTTATTTGCTTTGTACTCTGCTTTTTATTTCCCTTGTATTACTGTGCCACATTTTTAGCCTATGTCTTTTACTTTGGAAAACGCTTTGATATGCTTTTATGTATGAAATGCACTATATAAATAAATTTTGCCTTGCCTTGCTTT
>JAODXP020000029.1:25477782-25520282 GCA_027497455.2 Sardinella longiceps
TCAAAGAAAGGGATTGTACGCTTTCACCAAGAGAGCAGTAGCCCTCACATTAAAAAAGTAACAAAAAAGTGACTGTTTCTGGCATAAGATAGTCACACAGCGTGGAAACACAAGTCGAATCAGTCACTATGACATCTGATCCACCCTTGCCTTTAAACATAGAGTTTGTTATCTGAGCTCAACTGCCTATTTGGTTGCTATCTTTGTTGCCTCTGAGACAACATGCTGATTGGACGGTCAGTGTATGGCTTGTCGTGAGTCATTACATTGCTTCCTAATTGCCAAGCTGGTACAATCTGCGAGGAATACAGGAGTGCCTTTTATGACGACCCAAAACGACACAACTAGAGGATTGTGAGGAGAAATTAGATGAATTTGATGAGGTCCATTGGAAATAGAATTGTAGACTTACTCCAAAAATACCCCTCACATCTTTCTTTCTTCTCTCTGTCCTGTCTCCACAATGACAACAAACAGCTGACTTGCTTTTAAAATCCTCAGAGGGAAAAACACAAACAGACAGCATGTGATTGACAGCTGAGCAGCGTGGTTCAGTAAAGCACACGGTCGACTCCCTGTGTGTGTGTGTGGCGTGTGTGTGTGTGTGTGTGTGTGTGTGTGTGTGTGTGTGTGTGTGTGTGTGTGTGTGTGTGTGTGTAAACAACACCCTTAGACTGATTTTCCCACTCAACACTTCTCCTTCTGCACTCAGAAGTGCTCTAGGGAAATTGGTGCCCCCCACCATGACAAACATAAACATATCTCTCTCACACACACAAACACACACACACACACACACAAATGCATAAAGTCGTACAGTATACACAGGCACACACACACATACACAGACTGGAAGACAAACAAACACATGCAGACAGTGTATACACAAGCACACACACACACACACACACACACACACACACACACACACGGTTTGACTGATGCCCCCCCGCCTAAACGGTGTCAATCAAACGTGACACGGCCATCATTTCTCCTTCATATTCCCCACACTGGGCATGTTCCACTGACAACACAGATCTGTCTTGCTTTGGAATGACAAACTACAAGGTGTCACTTTCACACAGCGTACACTACAGAACCTGGGACCAGTTCAGCTCACGTGATGAAAAGCCAAGAAAATAATCTATTCCAGACCTATCTGCCTCCATCTGAGGCTTTCACTGAAAAGGAAAAAAAAAAAAAAAAAAAAAAAGGAAAACTCCCGGCTCTATGAATCCGTAGCGCTGAAGCCAAGCAACAGATGTTGTGGGCACGAGAAACACTCAGCGGGGCTGTAAAAGCCCAAACATAAATGAGCCAAAATGGCTGCTTCCTACCTGCAGTTGGGTGGTGGGTCAAGAGTGATTTCCGCCAGCTCCTTCTGAATCCTGTGTAATAAAACAAGCACAGAGCGGGTTTTGGCCCTTTAATGAGTCTGTTTTGGTCACACACATTGGACCACACTCTTACAGGAAAAGGTGGGGGGGGGGTGTCAATGCATAAGCACACACACACACTCATACCCACATGTGTATAATGTAGTACAAACACACACACACACACACACACACACACACACACACACACACACACACACACACACACACACACACACACACACACATAATCAAAACTACATACACATGGACACACACACAAAGACACACACGCATACATACACAACCACACAGAAACAGAGGACGCATGACTGCAAATAGATATACACACCTATAGCATATAAACCAACAGCTATAGACTACTCTCTATCACACAATGAACACATTGATTCAGGTGCCAGAGCTGTAGAGGTCTGTTGAATACAAAGATTAACCTTGTCACAAATACAACAAAAAAATGAGAGGTCCCAGGAGGAGTCGTACAGTAGCGTGTGTGTGTGTGTGTGTGTGTGTGTGTGTGTGTGTGTGTGTGTGTGAAGAATTTTTATAGCTCAGTAAAGGCGAAGACGAGGTCTCACAATGCAGCGAGGCTTGTCTGAAAATTACAGTCCTATTTCTGTGTGCACTCCAGATATAAATGGAAAGCCCGGCGCATGCCAGGATCGCTGAGTACTGAAACACAATCACGCTTGTCTGCTTTAAGAAATAAAATGGATTTTTGATTTTGTCTCTTTTTTTTGTCACTGAGGGCCCTTCTGTGAACTAGCATTAGCAGAAGAAGAAGAAGAAGAAGAAGAAGAAGAAGAAGAAGAAGAGGAAGAAGAGGAAGAAGAAGAAGAAAAAGAAGAAGAAGAAGAAGGATCCAGGATACAAACAGGGCGCTTGGCGTCGACAGGCCCAATGAGAGAGAAGGAGGTTTCGATTTCACAACCACAATCTGCTCATTACATAACTGTGGCCATAAAAACCAAAGAACCGCACGACTTCACTCTATTTTTTTTCATTTATAAAATATTATGATTTAACAAATATTGTGGGCTTGTTGGTTCATGTTGCAAGAGCATATAATCTCACCACAAATCTTTGTGACAGCGTGCGCTTGAAACCAGACAAGCATGAGGATCCGGTTATTGGCAGTTTACTTAACTATGACCACTTATTGATTATCTCATTCATCTGACAACAAGCTGTTGCACTGTTGGCTGTCAGATTTAGATTACAGATCATCACCGTGTCATGGGTGGGGGATGAGAGTGTGTGTGAGTGTGAGTGTATTTATATGTGTCTATGTATATGGGGGGGTGTTCATCCATAAAAATGTAAAGGGCCAACTTGAAGATCTAAGGTCTATCTAGATCTGTTTCAAGCATCTATATATCTACAGTATCTGCCATCAACACTCAAAAAAATCCCCCTTTTTAATATCATTTCATTTTCTATTAATCATAGTTCTATGTCTTTATCATTGTAAAGCACAATGAACCATCTCCATATAGAAAATGCATTAATACATTTGCTTTGCCTTGCTTAAAAAAAAAGAAGAAGATTCTTTCGGTCCTTCTAAATCAGCATGCAAGAAAGGCAGTCCTTCCTTCATCTCTTTCACTCCCATTCTCTTTGTTCACACCTTCCCTCTCTCTATTCACCTTCTTGTTCTGCCTTTTCTCCTTTATCTCTCTGGACTCTTCACAGAGAGCCGGCACACACAAGGCCAACTTCACTGGCTTGACCCCAACACAGGGTCACTAGCAGTAGCTGGACAACAGAGGAAGCAAAGCCAAAGACGAAAACAAAGCCCCAACTTCTCCTGTGCGGATATTAAAAGCTCTTGGTCTTCTTTCCTCTGCAGGTGGGTCCCAGCAAGGCGTGTGTTTATGCATTTAGCGCGTGCGTATAGTATACGCGTAGTCGAAGTCGGTTAGACTGCTCATGGGTCTCGAACCTACCACTTCATCAACTACAACAAACCCACGATATGGGAGTCGAGCGCTCTAACCTAGCCTGACATAGCCCACCCATAACATTGCTGTTCATCCGTATTCATGGTCTGGAGGTTCTTTAACCTGACGCGATTATAGCGCGGGGTGGGGGTGGTCTAGAGGACCGTCTCTAGACCATGAACACGGATGAACAGCCGTATTATGGGCAGGCTATGTCAGGCCAGATCTAACCATAGAGCTGTAAAGCCCTTCAAACTCTTTGATTAGAATTATTCTTAAGGCTAAGGGTGTGAGGATGTACAACATGCTGCCACCAGCTATCCAGCTATCCCATGCTAGTTGGCACCCATTACAAATACTATATACTGTATGTGTGTGTGTGTGTGTGTGTGTGTGTGTGTATGTGTGTGTGGGTGTGGGTGTGTGGTACATATTTTGCAGGGGCTATGTAATAAAATTGCTATGGTTATGGAGTGGTTGTGGGCTTGACTGCATGCTGTGTAATGTGATCTGTGGTATTTTTCCTGAGGTGCCACATTTCCACTAGTGAGAAGCACAGGGGCCGTGCACACACATGGCAGGGTGGTGTGTCGAAAGAGCGAGGGAGCGAGGGAGAGAACAAGATACAGAGAGAGGAGGAGAGAGAGTAATAGAGTGAGAGAGAGAAAAAGGGAGAGAAGGAGAATGAAGGAACGAAGGACAGAGAAAGAAAGGGATAGAGAGAGGGAAGAAGGGAGAGAGAGAGAGAGAGAGAGAGAGAGAGAGAGAGAGAGAGAGAGAGAGAGAGAGAGAGAGAGAGGAAGAGAGCGAGCTCACAAGGGACAGAGGCTAATTTACTGAGGCTTTCACCTCGCACATTTCAGAGGTACAGCGGGAGCCTGCACGTGCGCTCCATGATTTCTCCCCTACTTGACACCAAACCTTTAGATTTATGCCCTTTTGCACTGCACACAGCTAAATCACAGCAATCGCACACACACACACACACACACACACACACACACACACACACACACACGCATTTGCAGATATTACTGCGGGCAAGAGTGAGGTGGGGGTGGCTACTGGCAGGGGTGACTAGAGGGGGCTGAATGGGCATACCTCTCATACTCCCTGTGCTTGTTTGTCTTTGTTGACTCTGAGGGGTCACAGACCCGTCACACTCAACAGAGAGCAACATAGGTTTACAAGCAACACCACTATGCATATCTGACTATACACCACACACACACACACACACACACACACACACACACACACAGACAGAGGAAAAGAACCAGCTGGTCCTTCACCCCTTTACAAGCCTAAGCCTCTCCTCTGGTCCCCACTCAATACGGTGCAAGATTCTGAATCCCAATGTCCCTCCTAGCCCTAAACCCTCAACCTTCAGAGACTTATTGGTATGAATCAGGCTCTATAATTGGATGATTTATACCAGTTGAAGTCTTTGAGGGTTTAGGGACCAGGGTTAGGGGGGTAGGGGTCATTTGGATTCAGCCAATGTGACTAATTCCCCAAAGCACTGAGCTAAAATTCCAAACAAAGAGAGAGAGAGAGAGAGAGAGAGAGAGAGAGAGAGAGAGAGAGAGAGAGAGAGAGAGAGAGAGAGAGAGAGAGAGAACAGAACAGTGTAGTCCTACCTCTTGGCACTGGTGGAAAGTTTGGCAGCGGTCTTGCTGGAGATCTTGGCCTCCTTCTTCTTGGGCTGGGTCTGATCGCGCTCCCTCTCGGGAGCTTGTTCGGCCGGAGCCGTCTCTCTCTGCTCGGCGTCCGAGCTGCCCCCGCTAGTGTTGGGACTGTCGTCCGGCCTCTGTTGTACCTCACTGGACATCCTGCAAGGGGACAAATGGAAGAGGAAGAAGAATCAGAAGAAGAATCAGAATCAGAAGAATCAGAATCAGAAGAAGAAGAAGAATCAGAAGAAGAATCAGAAGAAGAAGAAGAAGAAGAAGAAGAAGAAGAAGAAGAAGAAGAAGAACAACAACAACAACAATAATAACAACAACAATAACAACAACAACAACTATAATAATGACAACAATGATAACAACAAGCTGAAGAAGAAGCAGGGGGAAGAGAACAACAAAATTGAACAAAAACAACAAGAACAAAGACAATAGCAGATTGAAAGATGAAAACCAAAGGATAAACTAAATTTTAAAAGACCAAGACAGACAATGAAATGGAAAAAGCAGACAGAAAAAGAAAAAATAAAACATTGGCAATAAAAAGGAGATATGGTTTGACTGTGAGAGATATGAGAGACAGTGAGCGAAGGAAATAGACACAAAGACAGAGAAAAACAGAAAGAGTGAGAGAAAGATGGACAGACAGAAAGAAAGAGAGAAAGAAAGATGTGGAATGGGTCACTAACGATTAGGCCTCTTTGAGGGCTTGTTGACCAGACAACTGTCATGGTATTTTAAGCTGCAGTCACTTATTGTGGATATAACTATAAGACCTTTTTCTTTCACAGCATGGACACAAGTCTACAGACACGGGGACATTCAAGATGAGATATTATTGCCTTCAAGGGCTTTTTAAAGGTTATAATCACGAGCTGGGTAACGTCGCCTGAGGTAGTCCATCAGGCACGACGACGCTGTCTATAATCATTGCTCTCCAACAAGGTCGCACTGGGTGAAATTCAATTTCCCATCAGAGTCTTAAAAGCTTCAAGGTGAGGAGGGTTCATTCATCCTCAAAGTGAAATGCGGAGAGCTGAGCCAGACAGCGGATTTGTTTTCTATGACACCTGAACTATGAAGACGGAGAAGGGCTGCCAGGGTCTTCCGCTGGCTTAAAGAAAGGCTGCGGGTTATTGGCTACTTCACACTGTGAGGCTGGATATAAGGGCATGACTCTAGAGAGCTCCCGCAGCCAAAGGATGAGAGCAGCATCAAATTACAATATAGTGTTTATTTATTTTACTGCATAATTTGCTTCAATGACAGTTCAGTGAATAAGCCAATGCAGCTGTTCTCCCTTCAGTAAACACTGCAGTAGAATCACTGTTTTGCCTAATTGGAAAACAAAGAAATTCTGAGAGAATGATAGATGTAAGACCACTAAAATATAACATCTGACCGACAATTTTGACACATCAAAAAATATTGTGTCAAGAGTAACTAGTGAATGTGGAGGCACAGAAATTCAATTGTTGCCACTTGCCAGTCCATCCACTCAAGGATATTAAACAACAAATGGGATTATTTCGGTGAAGCATGGCTGTGGGGCCACAATAAAATAGGTCAATTGGGATATTGAATTAAAACTCTGACCTAATAAAGTTGTCTTGTTTTGGAATTGCCATATATGACTCCTAACCACATTTTGATGAGGCAAATTAGATTATAAGTCAAACATTTCGATTTTTGAAGACAGTGAACAGACTTTCATGTTTTAAACTAAAACCAAATGCAGGAAATATATAACACTAGAAAGCTCCAATAGCCTAATTTGCATCCTTCATAGTCTATTGAAATGTGCAGGTGAAAACGCACGCATTTAAAAACCCACTGGAGCCATAAAACCACCATCTAACTGCATTAAACAGATGACATAGTCGATTCAGATTATTGCAGGTGATGGTTGCTGTTAGTCACACAGAAAACTCAGACAGCCCAGTGTTTAACGTGAGACAATGCTTTGAGAGAATGATATTATGAAATGGGTCGTCTTGTTATAAAGAGATATTATGCGCAGGTTATCGAGTTCCTGTGCCAAATTGATTAGGTAATCCTATTTATCATGTCATTTGGAGAGAAAGGGGGGGCTAGGGAAAATCCCTCGATGTGAGCGGCATAGCTCTGTGCTCTCTGCTTTGTAAATATTTCGTCTCACTTGTCACGCGGAACTGTCAAAATACTCGCTGCCATGGAAGGTCAGCGAGCGGAGCGGAGAAGCCCCGCGAATTGTGGCGGAGATAATTGAGGAGGCCTTGAATGTATTCGTCGGGGAACTCGCTTGTCGGTCGGGATTGTTTTCACCGAGGCAGCTATCCCCCGATCGCCAGAAAGGGTCGCCAACTGATCTCTCTAGCCGCGTGCCGTCAAAAGCCCGTGTAGGCTAATGTCAAAAAACCGAGATAGCCTATTTCTGGTAGGGAAGAGAGCGAAAACTGCCTCGGCACAAAAGACAAGAGCACCCCACCACCCTGTCGAAGAAGGAGCGGGTTCCATGGGGCATTCACAGCTTACTTTACGCTGGCTAAGACTCAAAACACATAAAGACTGTCGATCTTACCTGTCAAGGGCCGCCGACAGCTAAACAAAATCTCTGCGATCAACTCCGAAATATGTGTTCAGCTATGACTGTGGTCCACGCGCTGTCGCTCTCTTTCGCTGATATCTCCGAGCAATTCTGAGGCAACCGGACCGCCTCCGAGCGCGCTCTAAAGCACCATCTCCACGGGTGCGCGCACGAAGCGTGTGTGTGTGTGTGTGTGTGTGTGTGTGTGTGTGTGTGTGTGTGTGTCGTGTTTGCGCTGATCTAGGCTTGTGAAGAATGGAATAGTAGGCTACGTTTGGTGCAGGGTAACCAAAGTAAGCAGGCAATTGTTTTCACAAAGCTAAAAGCACGCACCTTGTGAAGAGTTCTGCTGCGGTCGCTCAGCTGGTCCAGGTATTACACCAGGCCAACATAATACCCGATCTGTTTGTGTGCTTTGTATTCTCACCTTAGATTTTTTTTTCTATTATCCTCATTTAAATTTGAACCTAAGAAAGTTAATGTTAGATGAGACCGAACTGACTTGACTTGGTCTTGTAGGCCTAGAATAAAACTAGGCTATTTCTCTTTCAATCTCAAAATAGGCCTACTAATCAGCAATACTCTGGGTTTAAATAAATAAGAATAAAAAAAATCAAATACTGTGTTATGTTATTGTTTTTGTTGTAGGCCTAATTCTAGTCATGGTGTCTGTATGGGGCCCCAATGCTGATTTGCAGGGCTGTAGGATATTGTCCACAAGAGGGTGTCAGCATTCCACAACTGTTGCAGTTACATGGATTATGAGCCGCAATTAAAAAAATGCCATAAATTGGACTGTTGTACATGCGTGTTCTTGTGAGGCCAGTTACACAAAAGGCGTAACATAGATGTAGATGACAAGAAAGTTAGATCATTATGTTGCCTTGTAGGCCTGAGTTTCTCAATTTGAGTGAACAGGTCTATCAACTGGTCAACTTGGGTAGTTTGTTATCCTGAGTTGAAACCGTGCTAAGTCTCAATTTACAGTGGTTTTAAATATGTCGGAATTAATCTTAGGCCTATTGTAAAAATATATCAGAGACGGCTCTAACGTATCTTTGGTAATATAAATTCTGTTTGCATGCATGATAGCAGAGACATGATAAATGAACGAACATCTTGCCTGTAACATATCCGGAACATTTATTTCTAACCTTCTGTTTCCATCCCATTCAAAGACTTTCGGACCGACTTCCGCGTGTGTCTACGCACGACCATCGCAGGCTACCACGAATTCATTTATTTTGGTGGCCGGTGAAATTTTTATTTTCATTATAGTGTCCTGCGTCTTGTTTCTCGGAAATCATGGAAACAATTTTAGAGCAGCAACGCCGATATCATGAGGAAATGGAGAGGCTGATGGATGCCAAAACAAAAGAGATGCTTCACAAGAAAACGACGGTAAGTTATGCTAACCAGCTAACGTAGCTAGCTATTTTGGCTCCACATTTGAGTCGTAAACTCTGCAGTGAAGTTTTATGTCTTTGGTTCATCAGAAGTTGTAACTTTACGTGGTGAAGTCTATCTTTGTAGTTCTGGTCATCGTTTCATTGTTTTTTGGAATGATTATCATAAGCTGTCCATTGAAAACGTTAACTTTGTCATTATTCATAAACTCACCTTGTCATCCAAAATGCAGTGTGGTTAAATTGAATGTTTTTGCTCACGTAGATGACTTTTGTAAATGCAACTTTATTTTTCACAAGCGTAATTATGATGTCAAATAGCTTACTCATCTAGTAACTTTACTCCAACAGCTACGAGATCAAATCAATTCTGACCACCGCACCAGAGCTATGTTGGATGTAAGTAAATTGTTGCTGTTGTTCATCAGCGCAACTATTGTCTTATGCCACTTTTTTATTTTTCATGTTCTCATTGTTTAACTAGATGTGATGCGCTTTTCTGAACAGTTGATATCGTGTTTTATTTAGAGATACATGGAAGTTGGTGCAAATTTGAGGGACTCTTATGAGGACAAAGATGGGTGAGTTGGCTTGAGACTGGTGGTTTTGTTGATTTAACGTAGTTCTAAGCTCTGTGACTGATACAATTTAGCATGCAATTTAGTAACAGAAATTATATTGAATCACTGGTCCTGATAACTCTTGACCTGTTCACTTCCATCTTTCCTGTCACCTATTCAGTATGAGGAAGGATGAGCTGAATGCCATTTCAGGGCCAAATGAGTTTGCTGAGTTCTACAACCGCCTGAAGCAGATCAAGGAGTTCCATCGTAAGCACCCCAATGAGGTAAGATTTTTAAAGATCCAGTCTTGCATCATGGAAGTCTTAATAAATTCCATGAAGTCCTTCTTGGACCATATTGCGTTTTTCCAACCATTTCTTGCAATCATACATGAGTGTCTCGGAATCACAGAGGAAAACAAACAAATGGTCTTAAAAGAACAATCATGATCCATGGTTGTGAAGCAATCCAGCCCCGGACGTCTATACTTGTTGCTGAGTTTGTGTATACAGTAGTGTAGCTCTCAAACAAAGTGTGTTGTGTTGGAATTTCAGATTTGTGTTCCCATGTCAGTGGAGTTTGAGGAGTTAATGAAGGCAAGAGACAACCCCAGCGAGGAGGCGCAGAGTAAGATGCTTTCAAGTCCCTTCTTCTCAACGAGTCTTTTCCTAAGCACTCAATAACATGTAGTAAAAGGTTCATTCACACCAACAACAATACCTATAAAGACTATTATAACGTAATAGTAACCACACCGACATTGAAAGTTTCTCCTCCTCCTGATGCCACCACTATCGTTGTCATTGTCATTTATGATCACTAGCGTAATTGTCATTTATGATCACTAGCGTGGTGATTTATTTGCTGTTATAGTTATCGTTCTTGGTGTGAACGGGTCTCAAGTCAGTTTCCTCTGGGCTGCACATTTATTGACTGCTATACATTTTTTCCAGATCTTGTTGAGTTTACAGATGAGGAGGGCTATGGTCGTTACCTGGACCTTCACGATTGCTACCTGAAGTACATCAACCTGAAGGGTGCAGAGGTAGGCTTGCGGCATATTTACTTCCCTCAAGTTTGCGTATTTCTCCAACAGAGTACGGGTATATCAGTCAAACTGATGACCAATTGTATTTTTCCCACCTCTGTCTCGCAGAAACTAGACTACCTCTCCTATCTGTCCTCGTTCGATCAGCTGTTTGACATCTCGAAAGACAGGAAGAATGCAGAGTACAAGAAGTAAGGATGCATTTCCATCAAGTTCTTTTCGTGTGAAATTTTGTTATTTTTGCAAGACTGTGAGAGGGGGACGGACCAGTCCTTGATTTTGAAAGACCGTGGCAAATGAAATTGGAAAAATGAAGTGTCAACAGATATTGCCAAATTATTTTCCACAAGCAATAACATTGGTTAAAAAACAATTATCTTTGCTTTGCTAAATTTGCAATGTGCTTGTCTTGTATTTGTTGTATGTCCCTAAACAAGTACTAATGGGTCAACAGTACCTTGAGGTTTGGATAGATTTTAAAATTCTACTGAAGAAAATCTGAATCACCCTTTGGTTCGGAGTCTTACAAATATGCCTGTCTTGTTAGGTATCTAGAGATGCTGATGGAGTACCTGCAGGATTACACAGACCGAGTGAAGCCTCTCCTGGACCAGAACGAACTCTACGGCAAAATCCTGGGGGAGTTTGAGAAGAAGTGGGAGGCTGGCACCTTTCCGGGCTGGCCGGTGAGTGGGATTAAGTCCTATCAGCCGGGTGGAGCTCAGTTAGCTATGCCACTCCTGGAAACATGGGTGTAGTGGGTCAAGCTTCATTTATGGATCTGCATCAACTCAACACTTTCTTGGATAAGAGTTGTGCGCGTTGAATTCGTCCACATTTTTGTAGCACACTTCACCTCAGACTGGTTGGAAAGGCACCAGTCTACCCCTCTGAATGAAGAATGCCCTCTTTATGTGTTATTGATAGATGGCCAGGGAGCCAGGAATTTCAAACTGATGTACTAGTACTGCTTCTTTTTCTACAGTAGTCCCATGACCCATGAGTTTATAGTTTTCAGTTTGTTCTGGATGATCGTTTTTATTGGGAATATTTCAGTTACAACAATTGATGTTTACTGAGGGATTACTAAAAGGCGTGTATGTTTTTCTGTGTGTGTGTGTGTGTGTGTGCTTTTTTCTGTGTGTGTGTGTGTGTGTGCTTGTTTCTGTGTGTGTGTTCTCTGTCCAACAGAAAGAGACGAGCAGTGCTTTGACTCACGCTGGAGCTCATTTGGACCTATCTGCATTCTCCTCCTGGGAGGTGAGCTCATTTGCATTCAAACGCATTGCATAAGCATTGCATAACCTCAACTAGGAGATGAGAGGTGTCTATTGCCATTAAAGTGTATTTAGAAGGGCTCTTATATTGTTTCATTATGTACTATATGAGGAAGATGGGCATGTTTACTCCTTTTAAACATACCTATTCCTGATTGTTTTGTTCTTTTGTATACAGTCCTACCTAATATGTATTAATGTAGGAAATTGACTCTGGAATGCCCTGTTTTTGAAATGACGACAGTTACTCTTCTGGAGTAAATATTCTCCCTAGTCAGCACTGAAAACTGATTTGAGGTCCACCATATGTCAACCCTGAGACCCATCTGGTCCCATGGCGCAGGCCTCACCGTTTGACTCTCTATCCCCACAGGAGTTGGCCTCTCTGGGGCTGGACAGACTCAAGTCTGCCCTTATGGCTCTGGGGCTCAAGTGTGGCGGGTGAGTGTGGATCCTCTCTACTCTGCCTCTTTACTCATTTGCACCATTGTTTTTTGTTTGTTTGTGTTTGTTAGTTTATTTTTTTTTAACATACCGGTACTTCATTTCTGTGTCTGCCCTCTTTATCCATCCTATATGTCTGCTTTTGTTGTCTGTTCTATTGTGTTTATTATTATTATTAATAATAATAATAATAATAATAATAATTAAAATTTTGCATATATAGTCGTTAGAAATAATTCTGTTGTGCTCAAAAATCCAATATTGTACCAGAATTACTGGGGTTAACTTAATTAAAATTCCGATAAGCTGACTTAGTTGTGGTGAAATCCATGAGAGGAAGGGCACAGTGAGAGCCATAATTCTGTCTCTTCTTTCCGCAGCACTCTCGAGGAGCGAGCCCAGAGGCTCTTCAGTACCAAGGGCAAATCCATGGAGTCTCTGGACCCCTCCCTCTTCGCCAAGCACCCCAAATCTAAAGGCCCCAAAAAGTAAGAGCATCTCGCTTTGTTTCGCCTCAATAAGGCATTGTCATCTGTCACAAAGAAGTAAACACTCTGTATGCTGATGCATATTTTGACCTTATGGTGGTTGTTGTTGTTTTTGTTCCTCTCAGAGACACAGAGCGCAACAAAGAGATCGCCTTCCTCGAGGCCCAGATTTATGAATATGTGGAGATCCTCGGGGTAAGATTATTTAAACGCTGCAGATGGGAAGAGAGCAATTGCTTTGTTGCCTTGAGTATACTGCAAGCCAGCGCCAAGCCTTCACACCACAAAAGCTAATAGTCTTTGTGTTGGTGTGTATGTGTGTCCGATGTCAGGGAGAGCATTTTCTATTAGCTGTCAAATGTTTCTAAATTAAGTCAGTGTTGTCATATTCTGCTATGCCTTTTACCTTAGCTCACTCTTGCTCATGAATCTGACAAGCAGACATTGTTTGGAGGAATTGATAATGTCAGTGGGATAAGATTGAAATATTGCATTTGCGGTTCTACACTTCTTGGTTAGTAGTAGTAGTAGTAGTAGTAGTAGTAGTAGTAGTAGTAGTAGTAGTAGTAGTGTTTTATAAAGCTACCTGTGCAGATGTTGTTGATGGAGCTGATGTGTTAATGAGAGCAGCAGAAGCAGCTGCTGTTTGATGCTGATGTGGTGTGTGTGTGTGTTTGTATATGATGTGTGTGAATGACAGGAGCAGAGGCAGTTGACGCATGAGAACGTTCAGAGGAAGCAGGCTCGCACAGGCGAGGAGCGTGACGAGGAGGACGAAGAGCAGCCCAGCGAGAGTGAGAGCGAAGATGAGGACAACGAGATCATCTACAACCCCAAGAACCTGCCTCTGGGCTGGGACGGCAAAGTAAGACATCCCGATGGCCGTGCACTTTGTGCTATATCTTTTCTTTTTTTTTAAGATATTTTTTTAGAGCTTTTTGTCTTTACTGGTAATTTGATAGATTAGTAGAGCGAGTGACAGGAAGTGAATGGGGGAGAGAGAGAGAGTAGTAAGGATCGGGAAATGACCTCGGGTCAGACTCGAACCCAGGTCCCCGGATTCATGGTACAACCCACTAGCCCGCTGGGCCACAGTGCTACCATATTGACTGATTTTCAAATAAATATGGCAGGAGGGCTGGTGGTTGTTATACAAGAGGCAGACTCCAATACTCCACTCTGGAGCCAACATCCTAACACACAGTTTCAATTTCAGCATGAGGTTCATTCTCATTCTCCATTCCTCTCGCTATCTTTCTCCCACTCAATTCCTGTCAACTCTTCCAGTTCTATCAGTGCAGACCAGGGGAAGCCTGAAAAGAAATCTAAAAGAACTGGAGAGAAGTAATGACTTTAAAATTCTGTTTCAGCTTTTCAGTGTTTTGAGTAAATGCTTTGTGTGTGTGTGTGTGTGTGTGTGTGTGTGTGTGTGTGTGTGTGTGTGTGTGTCTCGACTCTAGCCCATCCCATACTGGCTCTATAAGCTCCACGGTCTAAACATCAACTACAACTGTGAGATCTGTGGAAACTACACGTACCGTGGGCCCAAAGCTTTCCAGAGACATTTTGCAGTGAGTTATTCACCTTTTTTAATGTTCTCAACAGATAGATGCTTGGAAGGACCTATCATAAATAGGCATCATGCCCCTTTTGTAGTTACAAAGTTTGTAGTTTACACATGAAAAAAAGAGCCCCCAGTTTGACCAAAAGTATGACTTGTGACATTGATTTGTAAACTGCGTTCTCTTTGTGTTAACCCTCCTAGGAGTGGCGCCACGCCCACGGCATGCGTTGCCTGGGCATCCCCAACACGGCTCACTTCGCCAACGTCACCCAGATTGAAGACGCTGTCTCACGTGAGTGTCCCACCGTTGCACACCACAAATATATAGATATACATTCCTGTTGTATCATCCTTTTTGTCACTGATTAGCCACTGTGAGATGTTCCTAGTCAGCAGCAATGTTTACAGCACAGTAGCCAGATTATGGTATATAAAATAAATATATAAACATTAACACTATCATTACAGATTCTTTGAATCCATTTCTGTTTTTCTGCTACATGCTCTGCAAAGGATGTTTTTAAGAGTTTTAAATGTTCTGTAGTGGTGTTTGATGTTGTCTTTCATACTGCTGTTAACAGTGTGGGCCAAACTGAAGTCACAGAAGGCATCGGAGAGGTGGCAGCCAGACACAGAGGTACGTGTAGTATCAAAGTCAATTTATTTATATTTAAAACAACAGAAGTTGAAACCAAAGTGCTTCACAAGGTTTAAAAGACAGGCACATGTGTGCTTCCAATAAATAAATAGTTTGATAAAACCGTTGGAATGTATAAAAGTTCAAGACAACAAAGAAAAATAACAACAACAAAAAAGACACATCAGGCATCGCTGTCTTCATCTCCATCTGGGTTTCATCTCTGATTGATCAACAGAAACAATAGATATTTTTATGTGAAAGAGAATGGAAAATCCTTATTTTTGATCAATCGAAGTTGAAAGCATTCTGCTGTATTCCGATTTTTATACTGTACATTAAGCAGTTTTAGACATGTAAATATTTGGCAAGAGCAAGCCTTTTGAGTAAACCTCCTGTTACCGTGTTTTGTAAATGTCCGTCAACTTTGCTTTGGAGCATGCACACAAAAAGTCAAATAATATTCAACATGGCTTTAGATTAGCCTGTCCTTCTATTATGTCATGTTAATCCCATAATCTCCTAATCTGTTGGGTTTACTCTTGCAGGAAGAGTATGAGGATTCAAGCGGAAACGTGGTCAACAAGAAGACCTATGAGGATCTGAAGAGACAGGGTCTTCTGTAAAGAAGACAAGACCAATAACTGAACACAAATAAGCACCGGGACTGATCATCAGACCAGTATGACATTCATGCAGGGACATCTGCATGTGTCATGTGTAAAAGAAAGTGGACTAAACACAAATCCATATATGGACATGCCCATCCCCTTTTTAGAACCTCGGGGTCTTACATTGAAACATCCATCCGTCATCTCCGATGCCCCTTTTTGCGTTGACCACGAGTTGATTTATGTGTATCTTTTTAAGGATTTGTTTCTATGTTGTTTTTATGACTAGTGGTCCCTCTTTTTCTCATTCCTTCTCTGTAGCTTGTCTGATGAGGATATGTTTGTAAATGATGATTTGCTACGTTTAATAAATTTTCCGTATTCTTCACCTTGATGTGTTTCTTATGTTGAATATTAATGTTAAGTCATTTCAAGCTTATGCAGTGATTTGATGCAAAAACAGAAAACCTTTCGTCACTCTTCATATAGCGAAATAAAAAATCTTCTTTAAATACTGGCTGCGTACCTACTGTATGCATTTCAACAATATTTTTGTTGTTGTTTAACTTTGAATATGCAGTCATTTGCCAATCTGTCCTTTGAACCATGTCATGTTTATGACGAAAATGATTGAAAGATTAGTTGTGTGAGTAATATAATAGTAATTATGAAGAGTATTAATATTATACTAATCTTTTAAACCTTCATGGTTCCATACTTGAACTCTCTTGCAGTTATTGACAACTCCCCAATCCTACTACATAACAAGTAAAAGTAGGGATGGTTTCATTAAAATTGAAATAGCAAAATATAGGTTCTACTCAGATCAGCTCTCTGTAAAGTTGTCTTTTTCTTCAACATTTTCTCTTTCCATCTTGTTTTTTTTCCCCCATGTGTGTCTAGGGATCTCCCTCCTAGTAATTAAAAACAGGACGGCTAGCCAAGCCAGCTTCTAGGGAGGAGAGAGGAGTACAGATCCATACGCCATTGTTCTGTGGTGCAGCTCCTTGCTTTGTGGCATCCGTGCAGTGGCATCTGGTAAGACAAACGATGAAATAAAAATGATTTAAGCTTTGAACAAGCAATAGTCTCCCCAGGCATTAGGCTGCCCTTGGTATGAGAGAAGGTTGGAGATTTAAGACTGCAGGCAAGACGGAATGGTGTTCACTTTATGAGGTTGTATGTCTGTGCCGGTGACCTTTGTAAATTTGATTTCAGTGTGCATAAAAGATTGATGCACTCCTGTGAGGATTTCTGAGTTATTTAAAAATACTTCACTGTTTTTGACTCGAGTCCGAATAGAATCGATGCTTACTTTTTGCCTTTCATTTAAGCCCTCAGGGGATAATGGCAACCAAATTGGCACAAAATATGAAAAGCAAGTAATGCTGACTTTTTTTTATTTGAATTGCTAAGTCATTAAACTTTCTTGGAGTGAGAGGATTTGATTAAGCAAAGCAGGGCAGTTGTCATTAGCTTTGCCCGTCTCACAAGTTCTTTGATGTGGCCGAATATCCCAAGTGAATATAGTGGTTTGCATAAAAGACATGCTGCCAGGGTTGAGCTTCAGAATAATGTCTCTTAGGGACATGCTCACCAAACAACTGTGACGGTTAATTGCTCCAAGGTGTTCTGGCAAGTGTAGCAAATCAACATTTGTCTTTTGTGTACCAGTCAATTATATAACACACACACACACACAGACACACAGACACACACAGGAATGCTAAGTAAGCAATTTTAGCACAATTTGTATGGGGGTTAAGAAGAAGGTTAATGGGTTTAATCAAAGTCATTTAATCATATTTTTTTTTTACTTTCACCTTTTGCACTGTTATTTCAGATCAAATAATGAGACTCATTAAAATGCATAAAGTTTTATTTAATCTGTCATTTTGAGATTATTTCAGAGTTTCAGTAAGTCTTTTCCTCAAAGTGAACATGGTTGACTTCCTTTTCCGTGTGTATCACCATTGCTTTTATAATGTTTATGTAGTGATTATTTTTATAACACTTTTACACAATAATTTCAATGAATTGTCTGAATTGTTTGCAGTTTTTCTCTCACTGGAGATGGTCACGGGTCACAAATATTACTTTGTCGACACATACAGCACAGATCAGGTACATGTAGCCATTGAAGGGGCATTTGTAGCATCTATTTTTGGAGATGTGCTTTCTAAACGGCCCTTGATAGTCCTTATTTTTACTACACTTATGTTTGTAGAGCTAGACCATATTGCAGTTATTTAAGTGCAGCACACCAAAAATGCTAGTTAGTGTTACACCAAAAATGCTATTTATATCATTGGAATCAGACTTATCATCGATCTTATGCATAGCAGAACAATATAATAACAAAATTGTATAATTTGCTGTTATTTTGTGAAATTTCCAGCTCTACCCAAAATACAGAGAGAAAGATCTGATACTGGAGACTCCAACTGTGCGCAGCTCTACCAAAGCTAAAATAACAGCTCAAGTGAAGAGAACTACACATCTGGAGAACCTAGAACCCAGCAGAACCCAAGAGAGCTCTGGCATCCTAAAGACCACATCTACCAGTAGGGTGAAACTTAAGCCAAGGTCTACAGAACCCTACAGGCAGAAAGAGATTGTGGAGTTGTCATCAAGAGACAGTTCGCACCAATCGCACAAGCTTCACTGAAGCCTTTTTCACTAAAATTTACAATCCAGGTGAGATCATGAATCAAAGAAAAATGATAGAAATGTGCTCACCATACAAACTACTGTGTACTGTACCTGCTGCAATGTGTATCAAAAAATGTAATACCGATATCATGAACTGAAATAGCAAAGTATTAATTATTGAGGATGATTTGAAAATGATCAACAGTTACTGGAATTCCATATGAGGCGACAGTTGCTCATACCACATCAAAGAATCTATGGCTCAAAGAGGTCTCCACTACAGCAAGTGATCTCCATTCTCCAACTATTACTGCCTCAAAAGTAAGTCAACAAAAACAATACTGGTTTCCTGTATTGGTTTGTGTCATGCCTTGGCCTATGTTTTGACCAATCCTTGCCGTTTATGTCATGTCTTCTTCCCCAGGTAAAGGTGTGTGAGATGTTTACCTGCACTGGCTGGGAATGCTTTCGCAATGTCAAAGCCACAATGGAGCCTTGTAAGACGGAACAGAATTTCTGTCAAGTATGATAACAGCTCAGATTTTTTTTGAAAACATTATTCAACAGTATAGAAGGCATCTTATCTCACAACAGATGACTTTAGATACTGACTCATTCAGAGAAATTAGAACGAGTCTGACTCATTCATCCTTGCCCATGGTGGTTCCTCCTAGCTGAAGCGGACTCTTCGCCAGCTCACCTGGGTTGCATACGAGACCACCTGGACAGCAGGCTGCAGTACTGGCTGCAGACAGGCAGTGTCCTGCTCCTCACCATACAAATACAGATGCTACCAGGAGTGCTGTGAAGCTGATACCACTTCCTGCCTCAAATTGGACGGGCTCCTGCACTTGGCTTCCAGTGCCGCCACCGTGACGCGCATCCCGTTGCCCCTGGTGATGCTGCGGAGTGTCCTCTTCCAGACCTTCAGCCTGCTGTCTGTCAACTGTCTTGGTTTGGGTCTGAGTCAGAAGAATCACTGTTAATGTCCCACTAAGGTCATAATTCCTATTCGTTTGTCATGAGTACCTTGAGCACTGTTGAATTTTGCGTAATCTGATGTCAGGGTAGGACACATTAGGTTATTGGCTCAGGTCATATCCTTTTATATGACGTGTGTAACAGTTTCATAGGTTGAATTCTTGCCTTTAACTTTTACAAAATAAACTGCAGACACAAGTATATTAATATTCTCAACTGCTGAATGTCACACAAAATATGTGTATTGCTTGGCTTTTAATATTTTAGGCTTTGGTTTGTTGGAACTCACCACAAGATGGTGCCGTTGTTTGAATCTTGTCTGTTAGAAGAAATAGAGCAGCAAAGCAGTAAAAAATTTAAATTAAAATGTGTTAGTGTGTTAGAGTGCATCTGTTCTCCTCCAATTTTTCCCACATTTATCAAGAACATTCCAGTTAACAGGAGCCCAGGTTATGTCATCCTCAAGCAAGGCTGTTCACAAGGATGACAAATTGACTTGAAATATTGTTGTTGTTTGACTAGTTGAAAGCAGTCATGTTAGGTGATAAGGAGGTACTGTAATTTCTAGTGAGGTGTAGTGAAACTGCTTGGTATGCTATGTATGTGCTTAATTATGTTTTTTTTGCCCTTCCAGATAGCACAGTCTAAAAAACACTACCTTAACCCTTATCCTAAACCTAACCCCCACAACCCTCATCCTAACCCTAAATTGGGGGGAATAGTGCTTTGGGGGCAGCGCTGCCTAGAAAGCACCGTTGAGGGCAAGAAAATACCAAAGACCTAAGTATACCACCATCTTGTTGAAGTAAGTTCAAAAGAAAACATACTGTAGAACTCCCAAGACCTTTTTCCCCATCACTGATTATTAAACAGTGGTGTTCTGGTGTGTCAGTTTTGTTCTGCTCGGCTGATTATGCCCTGAAGCTATGTTCAACCAGCCCTAAATCTTGCTTAGGCCTTCAGCAGGAAAAAAAAGCACCGACTTAAGAGTTTGAAGAAATATTATGGAAAATTAGGCTTCCAAGATTATCAAAAGTTCACGGGTACTCTGCTCAAGGTCTCAAAGAATTAATACTTCAAATTTAGATTAAATCCGCCTTGAATAATCGTTTTCTGTGTCCGACGACCACTTTGTATCCCAGAAGCTGTGTCAGTGCAAAAATTACATTCACTTGGCTTGTATCTCTCAGATGGCGATGAGAAAAATGGCCTACTGCTCAGGAAATTTGCAAGATCAGGAAAGCTTGCAGTGTAAAAAAAAGATCATTTAGCACAGTTATGTGAACATTTAGTTTCAAGTGCAATAAGGCAAGGTGCTGAGCACAACCAATCACCATCTGGAGCTTAGTAATGTGTTCAGGAACAAGTGCTTTTTGGAAATGCATGGGGTTTATATCGTAGGCCTATACATAACAATTTACAGAGATAGTCTGCCCAAAAAGACTCAGATTCAAGTATATTTGACAAAAATTGTTGAACATTTACCTCGAACAAATCCAACATCAAACATCAAGTTCAATTATACATTTTAGTTTAGTTTTAATTACAGGTAGTTAACTGTGTTGTCAGTCAGTTAGGGTTAACAATAGGAGGATCTGTAGATCTATGGCTATATCCAAGCTGCTGAAGGGTATAGCTGGGTCTTGAGTATAATTACTGTAAGTCATTTCAGGTATTTAAGAATATTTATCCTTTTGCCTTGCTATCACCATTAATGAAGACAAAAATGTTATATAATCATTCTAGACTTATAGACTTCAGTAATAATATTTTCCTCCGAAAATAAAAAGGAAATGTGCTGTCGTTCTTCCATCTGTCACATACCACCATATCATTGACCTTCATAGTGAGCAGAGACATATGCTGAAAAGGTATTTTTTTCTCATTTTCAGAAGCCCTATAGTTGTAAACAAATCATTATCATCAATACTGGCCACACAATGGCCGTAGGGGTGTTGTGTAAGACATTCTGCCCTCTGTTGAATGTCACGGAAGATCTGTAATAGATAGGCAATATAGGGACAGAGTGATGGGCTCGCGGACTGGCTTGTGTGAGGCACAGCTGAGCCCCAGCACGGAGCTTGTTTGGAGCCACACACACACACACACACACACACACACACACACACACACACACACACACACAATGAGCCCGATTGAGTCATTATGTACCAAGGCCCTTTTCAAATGTCAGGCGAGGATGTTTCATCTTTTTCTTCCGTAAACATCTTCCCAGTCTCATCAAGATGGATGCTATCCATCTGTTCGAGTGGCGGGCCAGACAGGTCCTCCTTTTTACGGCTACTTTTTCAAACAAAGAAAAACACCTGCTGACAATGTTTCTCGACAAGGAAGAATGCAGGTAATCAGATCATGAATATTCAATTAATGTTGAGTAATAGCTAGAGAAGGATAATTATGAGCTTATGAGTTTATGCATTAATTATTACACACGTTTCGTATTTGTGAATCTGTGTAGAGGTTGCATGAATGCTAAATCCTCTTTGTTTGTATACGAGTGGCTGACTGGGCTTATTTTCCAAAAACTTTTGTTTTTATTCATTCCCAACTTTTTTTTTTTGCTCCAGGTTAGACTGATGGCACCGACTGACTTGGTTCCTGATGGAACCATTTTGGATGAGATCTGTGAAAACAGGTACATTCTAAGTGATGTTGATTTGTGTGTGTGTGTGTGTGTGTGTGTGTGTGTGTGTGTGTGTGTGTGTGTGTGTGTGTGTGAGAGAGAGGGAGAGAGAGAGAGAGAGAGAGAGAGAGTGAAGTGGGGATCATGATGATACAGTATGTCCCACTAAGCCCTAGCAGCCTTGGAACTCTTATATCAATTCCTCAGCAGAAGTTATCATGTGGAGGGTGGAGTGTTGCAGAGTAAGTAAATAGGCCTACATCATGTAACAACATTACGTAACTTGATTACAACATAAAAGTAACAGTAATTGGTGAAAAAATGTGTAATTAAATTACAGTTGCTTGCAGAAATATACAGAATTACAATTTCAGTTAGTTCAGCATATCTTCTGCAGAAACATTGGCGTTACTTCATCTGTACAACACCCTTCTATTACAGATGAAAGTGTGATACTATTGATATATCTCGTTGGTTCTCCCATCATGTTTTAGTTGGCAACACCACCTACTTGCTGTTGGATCTACACAGGCAATTTCAAGGAGGCCTCCACTGTCAGATAAAAACAACGTACAGTAGGCTGAATCCATTGCCAGCAGGCATAGCTATTCAAAGATAAGCATGATCTCACATTACATGGTATTGAGGCAGTAAAGTCTGATACTGTGGCTGTGTTGAAGAGGGTTAAAAGGATTTTGGCCATAATTTTTGAATGTGTGAAGATGCCATGTTTCAAAACTCGCAATGGTTAACGGTTGAAAAAATTTGCTCAAAATATTGAAGAGAAATAAAAAATGGCATCAAATACATTACTTTGTGAGAGTAATCAAAATAGTTCCAATACTATTACGTTTTAGATGGGGGGTAACACAATACGTTTCCAAAGTAACTTTCCCAACACTGGGAGTGTATGGTAGAGTGTAAAAAACATTCAAAGTGCAGTTTGATAGATTACCTGGAAATTACTATATCATTAAAACATCTTAATTTTTTAATACTTGGGAAAATGGACTTTGAAGCCACCTCTAGGAGAATCGTACCTGTTTTTTGCATCTAAACTCTAAGTTTCCTGTGATGAAGGTAAGGCAGATAACAGATTACAGTACTGATTGTATG
The DNA here is from genome assembly GCA_027497455.2 of Sardinella longiceps. Lineage (NCBI taxonomy): Eukaryota > Metazoa > Chordata > Actinopteri > Clupeiformes > Clupeidae > Sardinella > Sardinella longiceps. Next base: position 25,500,802 of record JAODXP020000029.1, read on the forward strand.
CCTTCAGTGTTTTATTGTGTGTCTACAATCATTTTGTACAATAATATGTGGGAAGCTGTGCATCGCTCTTTGTGCTTTAGCCTAGGCTATTTTTGTGTTGACCATGTGCCTGATACTGTGGTCTGTCTAAGGTCAGTTCAGCTGTAGGCCTATGACTATGTTGAGGTCAGTTCAGCTGTACTATGTTGATTCTGTAGACTTTGACCAAAACAGACTGAGGGCAGAGAGAATTCTTTACTGCCTTGTAAAAGCTGCAGTAGCTTGAAGCTGATCAATTGTCACTTTTAGTGTTTTTAAGTACATTTGCTAAACTAAAGGTGTTGATGTCAGGCATCCAACCCATGTGAACCCTATAAATAGTTTATTTATTTAATTTTTTTATGTTTTTGTCCTCCGGGATTGTTGTTTTCCCTTACGTAACACCATATTTGCTTACAGAGCGCAAAGAGATGTTTTCATCCCAAAGTGACTTATTGTCTGCTGAGTGCGGTTTAGTGTCACTGCTCAGGGCACCATCATCATTTCCACGGTAACAAGGAGGACCGTTGCCCGGGGAGCAGCCCTTCTGCAGTTCTACACCAGTAGCATCTCGCCATGTCTGTCTCCCAGTAGTAAGCTAGTGGCAGTATGTCATTTGGGAGGTTTTCATCTAACGCCCCAACGGTCCAATTTCTCTCTGTTAATTACTCTGTCTGTTGTGTAGTCCAGGGGTGTTCATCCATGTCTTTCGCTCTCCTCTCTGTGTTGGAGTGTGTATGTGTTTGTGTGTGTGTGAAAGAGAGATCGAGAACAATTGTGTGTGTGTGTGTGTGTGTGTATGACTATCAGTGACTGTGTTTGTGTGTGTGTGTGTTTGTGTTTGTGTGTGTGTGATTTCATCTGGCAGGATTTAGACCGTGCGTGACTTCTGCTCCGCCGGTGACTCATTCTGCCTCTGCGGCTGTGAGCGCGGTCCGTTTGCGTGGCAGATCGATCGCGTGTCTGACTGCAACCTTGCTTTGGCCACGAACGGAACGGCTCTTGGCCTCTGCCGCTACGGATGTTGCCGCTGCCGCATCACCTTGTCTTGGCAGTCAATGTAATTAATTCTCTTTCTTTCTTTCTCTTTGTCCCCCCTACTCCACCCACCCTCTCCCTCTCTCCTTCTCTCTCTCTCTCTCTCTCTCTCTCTCTCTCTCTCTCTCTCTCTCTCTCTCTCTCTCTCTTTCTCGGAGTTACTAGTCACTTCCTCTTGTGTGTGTTCTGTTGAAGCCAGATACTGTTTCTGTCAGTAAGTCCCAGCAGCCCCTGCAGAGAGACTTAAGGAGCCCAAACAAACTAAACAATGTGAGAGTGTAACAGGGTAATTACTGTTTCAACAAACAACCTCAATTTTAGAACATAATACAATATGTTATTCTTATGGCACAATAAACATTATCATTGTAATAGACCTAATAAACACAACAATCAAAACAAAAAACAAAACAAAACATTATCATCATAATTAACAGTTTGGAGTAGTTATACAAACTGTATAGAAATAAAAATTATAGTAATAGATTAAATCAATGTTATAAGTATAATGACAATAGTACAAGCATAAACACATAAACAAAGCATGACTAAGGGGAGATATGAAGTTTGATAAACTGGGATTAATATAGGGCTGCAGAGAACGATCCTCTTCATATTGTACTGTATCAGTAAAGTGAGGGGAAAATGACTGTAATTTTCCATTGTTTGTATTTTTGGGTGCTCATATTTTTGTTTATACGACCTGAAGCTGAACTCAGACCTGGGTCTCTTTTCATGTAAGGCCTACTGGAGGTCTAACAGAGCTAACACCAGTACACATGAGAAGACACTGGGATCACTAGTCAGCCAGTCTTCATTAGTGTTTCATTCTCAGGGTAGCACAGAACGAGCCTCTTCACCATGGTGATGGTATTGCATCAGTGAAGCGAGGGAAAAATGACTAAAAATCCTCTATTGTTTGTATTTTTAGATGCTCAAATTTGTTTATATTTTTGGGTGTTGTGCTTCCAAAAGGACAGTGGAGAGCAGACGAGAAGCCAGAGGAGAGATGATGGGGTTGGCAAGACAAGATGAGCGAAGGCTGAACTCTGACCCCTGTGAGCAGCGGAACCACATGAGGTACGAGGCACCAACCAACACCACTTTTTGCTTCCCCTGCTCTGTGAACCTGACATTTGCTGCTGATGTTTAACCTTTGTGCCTCTATTGCTACTACTCTGGCCCATTCTACTGTATTGAAACAGAGGAGCTCCTTAGCCTGTGATACTCCTTGCATCCTCCGCAGGTGTGCAGTGGGTCAGAGTTGGACTAGGTGAAACGGACAGACAATATGTGAATAAGAGAGAGAAAAATAAGAAAAAAGAACGAAAGAAAGAAAGACAAAGAAAGAAAGAAAGAAAGAAAGAAAGACAGGGATTTTTCTCGTCCTGGAGACCCTTACAGTGGTGCTCAAGGAGCATGTTTCTTGCCCCCCCCCCAAAGATCTGGCATCCAACACAGGTCAACGCTCACTCATGTATAAGGTCAGACCTACACACCCTGCACACACTCTTAGGTTAACAGCCTGTGTTTTATAGAGGGCTTATACATCCAGCGCTCAGCACTTTCGCAGACACAACTGCCCACCCCTGACCCCCTCCATCTCCCCTTGAGACTCCCCAGAGCTTTGCCTCTATGGAGCTCTGTCTGTGCAGAAGGCTTTGTCTTATCCTCGGTGTGTGGGCAGGGGGAAAGCAAAGGCCGAGGCCAAAGCTCTCACCTCATTCTCTCCAAGCCCCTGAGCTGTGCAGTCGCAGAGCGAGAGAGAGAGAGAGAGCAGCACTGGGGCATTGAGGCGAGAGAATAGATTTCCTGTCTCTGCTTAACACTTGATTTGGTCTTTGCTGCAGGTAACCTTCAAACCCAATGTATCCCGGCCAACATATGCACACGGTTAGCAAACCAGGTGGAACTGGCAGGGGTTTTTATTACAGAGGGATTTTGCACGTCCCCACACCCTCCATCTCACCTGAGTTCATTTCTTTCTCCGTGATGGCATTTCATTATTTCTGGCCAGAGAGCCGTGTAGCAGCGCCTGAGCAGTGGCAGGCAAATTCTCTTTTGTCCAGACTTAGTAAAGTTCAACACACACACACACACACACACACACACACACACACACACACACACACACACACACAGGGTTGGCCAGTTAACTGGGAGTCATGGGAGAGCAGTGGGGGTGATTGGTATACAGCTAAACAGTTCTCTCCCAACATTAGCATTGGTGACCTCGTTGAACACATCCTGGCTCACAACGTGAAGCGGACCTTCGGGTGAGGGCACATCCGTTAGCAAAGAGTGCCGTGATTAATTACTGACTCCTCGTTAATTATGCAAATACTGACATCTGATTAATGGTGTTTCGACTGCACCCCTGAGTGAAGTGAAAGCTCCTTCCTTCCCAGCGCTAGTTAGCAAACTGCACTTGATTATAGCAGACATGTTTTAGTTCAATATTGGATGAAAAATGGTCTGCATATCTTGTAATCTTTGAGGAAATTACCTGTCAAAAACACCTCTATGGAAGTACTTTGTGTGAGTAAACATGCTCAGTTGTACAGTAGTTACAGAATACCAAATATTAGCCAAAATCAAATTTAGATGCTAATTAGACATTAAAAAAAAAAAAAAAAAAAAGTTAATTAATTTGAAATAAATTAAGCTACTGTACTCTACTATGCACAGTGCCTAACTGTCTTTTTCTTGCAAGGCACTTAGTAAATCTTTACCCAAAGCACAAACAATTTTAGCTGTTGAAGAAAATAATCATTAACAGTCTGATTTTAAGAGCTAATTTAATTTAAATGCTGGATGTTTTTCTTTTTGTTTTGGTTTGTTTGTTTGTTTTGTAGTTTCTGTTTTGTCTGTCAGCACTGGGTGTCTGTATACTTTTTAAACTGTCGTCTTCTTCCATTGTGAAGCACTTTGGTTTTAAATGTGCGATTGTAAATGAATTAAATTAATTACTTACTTAGAACAAAAGCTGTAACCATACAAGCTGTGAGGCAATAGCAACCCCTTATGGGCACAGAGATGTATGTTTTGGGCTGGGTAAGCAGGAGAGGAGAGAACTCAGGCAAAAAAAGCCGTCTGTGGTCTCAAAACTTGAGCTCGATTTCCACTTAACTAGACTAATGTGGCCCTTCTGAAATGAAGTGTTAAAGTGCGTGTCTCACAAAATGCCTCCTGCCTCAATAAAACGAATCGCTGACATTCTCGCTGACTCAGAGCGAGGCTGAATGAGCGAGTGAACGAGCAAGAGAGCAAATCAAGCGCCGGGGCTGGAAACATTTAAGCTTAAGTTAAGGTTTTTGTCAGATGGATGGGCCAGCCGGCAGACTTGTTCCCCTTCCCTGCTTCTCTCCCTCCTGGTCCACTCTTTCTTTCTTTCCATTCATTCCTCCCTCATTCTCTCCCTCCACATATTTCTCACTCCTTTCTTTCCTTCTTCCGTCTCCCTCTCACCTTTTCCAGACAGCAGACTGGACCTGGGCTGAAGTTTCTGGAAAGCTCTATGGACCTTTCCCTCCTTCTTTCCATCCTTTCTTCCTTCTCCTTCTCCACATATTTTCACTCCCTTTTTTCCTTTCTCCCTATCACACTTGGGGTTATAGGTTTCCAGAAATGTTATGTTCCCTTGTTTTCTTCCATATCTCCTCCACTCTTGCTCCTCTCTCTCCATCCTTTCATACTCTCTTTCTTTTCTTCTTCCCTCTCTTCTCTGTCCTGCTCAGCTCTGCTCCTGCTAGGCCCATTTATTCAGGGGCCGCCATTATCAGCAGAATCACTTTTCCTGTGCTATTTGTCATTTTAGCCCCCTCCACCCTCTCTGTCTGCTCATCTCTCTCTCTCTCTCTCTCTCTCTCTCTCTCTCTCTCTCTCTCTCTCTCTCCCTATTTGATGACATATCCCTCTATCTATCTGTATGTCTGCTGTTTGTCTATCTATCTATCTATCTATCTATCTATCTATCTATCTATCTATCTACAACTAGAATCTGTGTTCCTATCTTATTTTTCTTTTTTTGAATACATTTTATTGATTTGGTGTCCGTCTCTATTCATGTTGGTGGCCCAAACAAGCCTGGGTCATGACAACAAAAATATTCATTTCGTTTTTTAATTTTTAATATATATATACTGTATTTGCTACAAAAACAATTTAATTTTTGAATATATATATTTTTTTTACATCTGACATCAAACTGAGGCAGGGAGTGGATTGTCTTATTACAGTATTAGGTAACATTACCATTGTTATATCTTTTGATCCTGTGCTATGTTTGTTTAAAAACCAATAAAAGCCATTTGAAGACAGAAATAAATGCCTGCTGTGTTGAAGTTGCTATGGTAAAGACAATGCATTTATATTTAGATAATATGGCCTGCCTAAATGTGTGTGTGTGTGTGTGTGTGTGTGTGTGTGTGTGTGTGTGTGTGTGTGTGTGTGTGTGTGTGTGTGTTTGTGCGCATGTATCCATGCATGTGTGTAAATGTCATGAACAATATATGCTTGCAATCCCAACTGTTTGGATCTGTGCAACCATTATTAGAAACATCTAGAAAACTGGGACACTTCTCGCTCAGTGAACCAAGTTTGAACCTCGGAACGTTTCGCCCGCCCAGCTCTCGAAGGTAGAGACAGTTCATTTGATTGGGTGTTGTCAGAACAAGAATCAAGAGAGAGAGAGAGAGAGAAAGAGAGAGAAAAAAGAAGTAAAAAAAAATAAATGTCCCAGATTATGTCCCTGTTCTACATTCTCTTCTCATTCCTGTACACTACACGTCACTCTGGAGCACAGCTTTCTGTCTGCTATCTCCTCTCCTTCCTTCGCTTCCCTAATGGAGTCGCTGCTCCCAGACCCAATGCCCTAGATAGCAGGCCTTGAGTGACATTGCCTTATCATCTAAGGTCAAGCTAAGGAAGAGCCTTACTTGAGAAATAGTCTGTAGTCTGCAACGAGATTAGCCTTAATTCACACCGACAATGTTGAGTGGTTGGGGTGTTTGGATAGAGGGGGATGTGTGTGTGTGTGTGTGTGTGTGTGTGTGGGGGGGGGGGGTTGCTATTTTTACTGGAACAAATTTTGGTAATGACAAGAGAAAGGCACAGTCTCCCGTGAAATGCCTTTGCTTCCCGGCAGTGCAGTGGCGGAGGCGGGATCACTCTCTTGTTCCCTGGTTCTGCCTCAGTGGTGCCCGGGGCTCTTGCTGTCTTCCCAGTCTCAGGTCACTGGGACTAATGTGAGTGCTTTTTTTGGGGGGCTTTAAGTGGAGCAGCCTCACACACACACACACACACACACACACACACACACACACACACACACACACACACACTCACACACACTCACTCACCGCATTCGGCCTCATGGTTTTTTAGCATTCATAGCTTGGCCTGATCTAATGAAGCTGAGTGAAAGCTCTCGGACTGTGTCTGGCTGCAGATCTAAAGGACCAGGCAGCCAGTGGGCAATGGAGGCGCCTTCAGACAGAATACTGGAAATGGAATGAGGTTTCCGGAAAGCACTATGGTAACAGAAAAGTTTTTTTTTCTTCTTTTATCTGTTTCCCATAAATACTACTCCCTATTAAATGTTCGTTAAAGTCAGCATCTCATATATCAAACCTGGGGATTTGTCATGCACAACTATTCATTCATGTCATCAAAAGAACATTTGATTCTGTTTGACAAAGGAGAGAGAGAATGGAAACTGAAACTAATGTAATTCAACAGAGAGGCAAAGGAAGAGACTGTGTGTAGCCTATGCATGAATGCTGTGGTTCATTACACCAAATAGTTTTTTTTTTTTTTTTTTGGTCAGTTTAGGGGTTTGACAGTAATGTTTTCAGGGAGGGCCCCCCCCCCCCAAAAGTGTAACCAAAGAGTGTGTGTGTGAGTGTGTGTGTGGAAGAAGGGCTGTCAGTTTGCGTGAGTTTTTGTTCTACCCCTTAACAGAATCTTCCACATTTTCTCAGCAGCTTCTTTACTCTTCGCCAGATTTCAGTAACTTTTTTGAGGAGGACTGTGAACATAGAGAGAGTATGTCTCCCCATATTGAGCAGCCCTTTTGAAGCAGTTAGAAATGCTGCCCAGACTTTCTTCACCGCCCTGTCTCCAACCTCATCCCTCCCCTTCTTTTCTCCTCTCCATACTTCAACAGTCATTGATTGGCTTCCAGAAGCTTCTGGAGCTTCTAGCACCCCCCCCCCCCCCCCCCCTGTTAAACAACACACACGCACGCACGCGCGCACACACACACAGACACACACACACACAGACAGACACACACACACACACACACACACACACACACACACACGTCTTGTGGCATGTTCCTGGTAGTGCCATATGGGTTCCCACCAAAGGCCATGTCCATGATTCTTCTATGGCATTATTATTTACAGGCCAGCTGCCAATACATTTCCCTGAAGGCCCAAAGGATTTACATTTAAAAGCCAGTGTTTCCTCTCCTGCTGAAATGTGCATAGCATTTTCAAGTTGTAGCCTACAGAAAAACTACACACTAAGCTGTATGAAAATTAGACTCCGTGGCTTGCTTCCACCCAAGACATCTAACTGCTTTTGCCGGAGCAAGAGTTGAAGTATTAGATGCTGACTAAAAACCAAATTAACATTTGCTTACAGTAAATACAACTTTAAGTGATATAGAACGCCACAGTAGCCCAACCATACCATAGCATCTTATAAACATCTAATAAGCATGTCATAAATGTGTAATGGCAGATGCTTCATTGAACCACTGTTCTCTCATGGCAGTTAATGTGCAGTGATTTCAAATAGTGTCAACTTACTGTTGTTTGCAATGAGATGTCGGAGCTGCTAATGCCATATGTCATGATGGTAGATGTCATATGTTTGATGATATAATGAGTTCTCATTATACCATGATAAGAGGTTGTCCTGACAGTTCCTGTGGATGTTGATACAACACTGTTTGATACAGATTTTTAAGACCTACTTTTTAATGACCACACTGAGAATTTGATTGACTGTGCTTATAGATCTATAGTTCTACTGTTCAGTCAGCTAGTCTAATTTTAAGTTCATGAGATATGCTTTCATACACAGGTGTAGTGGATGATACGTGGGTGTGAGGGTGGTGGGCGGGGGGTTGTTGGGTGATGGTGGGATAATTCAGCTGTAGGCTCTTTCTTTCTTCACACCATGTTATACTCAAGCGACTTCACATTTCCAGCAATATACTAGAGGACCATGAAATCCAATCTCATTAAATGGCAGAGCGATTACATTCGCCATTTTGCATTTTATGTCACAAACAAATTAGAAACACTTTCCCAGTCAAGGTCATTTTGCGTGTGGGTGGGTTTTATGTCTTGTGCCAATCCCTTTCCCACTTTTTTTTATCCAATGGGGTATTAGTCTCCCTTCATTCTCCCCGTTCTTTTCCTTCTTAATGAAAAAAAAAAAGAAAAATAAAACCCTCTCCTTTCTGCACCAAGGCTTGTGTAATTAGAACTCTGGAAGCCAGTCCGCAAATCATCCGGACGCACTGGAGCTCGTCCAACGCAAAGGCTGGTTGACCTTCAGAGGCTTTTAATTAAACAAATCTGCCGTTTTGCCAAAGGCTGTTGACATTCGACGTTAATTATGTGACCAGCACGTTTTGTATTTCTGCTCTCCAGCGGCACTCTGGCTCCAAACTCACAGAACGCTCTCATCCCCTGCAACGACTGAGAAGGGAGAAGTTCCAAGTGTGGTGGGTTTGTACATTTGGCCAGTTGAACCATGAGCGCACCGAGGGACTGACAAAATGCGATTATGCAGTGTTATCGGCTGAGTGGCTGATGTGCCATTGCAGATAATGTTTTTTAGGGACCACATAAGTGGAAATGATTATGATGCAATAATAGGGGGCTAATTGTGAGGTCACAATGCACCAGAACTAGAGACACAGTGATGGCGATTGGCGTCATGACAACACAAGTTCAGTTGCAATGCTTCACATTAATACATAATGGTGACAAATTAAATTGGCCTAATTATGTTGTCACAATAAATAAATAGTGTGTGCAAATTTGCATTATGTGTATGTTTTGTCCTTACGGTGATGCTCTTTAGTGATGGGTGTGGATATGTGTCTGTATGTAATAGAGAGAGAGAGAGAGAGAGAGAGAGAGAGAGATACTGACTCTGTATGTATGTGTGTGCCTGTGTTGTGTGAGAGTGTGTGTATGTGAGAGAACAGATGAACAGATGCACCTCTCTAAGTTGCCGACTCCAGCAGATTGCTTTCTGCCTGCCTGTCACCATCATCATCATCAGGCAGGAGGAGCTGCATGGATGCAAGTGCTCCCGCAGTGGACCAGAGCTATCAGCACAGCCCTGACAGATACTTCACAGCTCGCTCGCTCGCGCGCTCACTCTCCTCAGCCAAGCAACATACCCAACAACAGCACAGCTCACTGCAGTGCAACCTGCTTCTCTCAGAGGACGTCTGCTATCACTGAAATTTTAACAGTATACTTCATGCTTTTCTCATTTATCAAACAGACCATAATTCTCTGGTTTCTCGAACAACCCATCCAGTTGTCTCGTTTCTCAGACCATCCATAGTTCTCTCGTCTCTCGAACAAACCATCAATATGACAATCTGCCATGCCACCTATAGAATTATAAATCACAACTCTAACTAACACAAATAATCTCCCTCTCGAAACAACAGGCTACTGTAACACTGACACAGAGCCATCACAGAGGACTTGAGTCCTGTCAGAAACATCAGGGGAAAAGTTCCTTCTCCTCTTCTAAATAAACTACATATCAGCCTAAGCCAGTGCTAGTGTACTAGGTCCCTCATTGTTGGAGTAACTTACACAGTATACTACCACAGACACAGTAGAGCTTAGTAACTACAGTTCCCTCTCTCTGAAACAACCAAAACCAGGAACCAAAATCACAGTTCATGATGACACTGATGTAATATGCATTAATTATCTTAATAATATTATTATCTTAATTAATATTAATTATTAATACTTAATTTTTACTTTTTTACTGTCTGGTACTATTTTCTGTCATATTCTATATACAGTATGTTTATACATGTACCAGAAGAGTTTGTCACTAGAGCCATTCCTTCAATGTTTGTTTTATAACACACACACACACACACACACACACACACACACACACACACACACACACACACACACACACACACACACACACACTCACAACTCACATTTGCTCATTAAAAGTAGCCTAGAGTTTTGAGTTAGTGTCAACAGAACATTATTGAGTATTTTTCAAGGATGGTTGAAATTCCATCAATTGAGAAGCTGGAAACAGGCACAGTAATATAAAAAATAAGTCCCACTCTAAATTCTGGCAACTCTTTATATTCAACTCTAATATTTACCACCTTGTTCACTTCCTCATTCTAAGGAGTTCAACCGGCCTTCGTTCATGCTTGATCAGTCAGTTCATGCTTCATCAGTCTCTGCATTTGGACTTCAAGTCTATACCCGAATCTACATTAGCAGTCTATGCTATGCACCACCTTGACTGACTGAGCAGGAAGGACAGTAATTCAACTTCCTGCTGCTCCGCCACTGTTTATCCAAAATGAAAAAAAAAATCTAAATCTAAAAATCTATAAATGTCTTACTGACATTTACGACATTCTCCCACAATATGCACATACAAATGAATAAATAATAATCTATTAACATTTCACTTGTTCACTTGTTAGGATTTTCTTGTACTGTACTTGTATGATGAAAGAGCAATAATCTAACCGATTTCACAGACAGAAAGGTCACATCATATCCATGTGCTCTTCCTAGCATTTGTTGCTGACAGGGTCGTTTCAAGGTACTTAGGGGGCCCCAAGCAAACAGGACATGGCGGCCCTTCATCCCCCCATAAATACCTACAGTACATGAACTACATTGTTACACAACAAACAAGCTTCAAGCATCTTCCGTTAATAGAATTATTTGTGTTTAACTAGCCTAAAGTCATATTCTATAGGGAAAAAGCCACTAAACTAAACTGAGCAATTGCCTGGTTTGCCTGTCCTGTTGTGACGGCCCTGGTTGCTGATATTATGTAGGCTATTCATGTGAGCAACTGAGAGGCACAAGGCACAATTTAATGCCACGGCTGATCTACTACTGTAGCTAAAGGCAGCCACTTGCCTTTGTTTAAAAAGATCTATCACACATACTAGCATTCACATCTGGGTAAGCTTCAATAGGTATGACTACACAAGCAAGGATAAACTGATGCTAAAACTGCTACCAACTGTGGGCAACTGATTTGAAGCCTCTACAGACCCTCAATGGTCCATTTTTTGTGTCTGGTCCTCCAGTGTGTTATGCAGTGATATTTTATTTCATATCATGACTCAGCACTATTCCACACTAAAGACCACTAAGTTCCTGTGGTGTCCCCTGTGTGGGCTGGTAACTGAGAAAAAAAAAAAAAAAGCCTGACGCCTGCCAAGTTCCTGCCAGCAGCTACTGTGACAAGTTGTGGGCAGGGAAGGACAAAATAGACCTTAAAACCTTTCCAGAAAACTTTGCCAACTTCTGTGACACAAGAATAAGAGTGGCATCGTAAATTGCCCCATAAAACCTAAATCGTGTTCCTTTTTTTTTATGGGGCTCCTTGTTGTGCTATGGGACTCTGAGAGGGCCCAAGGCTGATTTCAATAACATTGAAACGAGGGTGAAAAAATAATAGCCTCGCAAAAAATAAGCAAGGGCACACTTTCAGCCACACAATTCATTCTGTAGGTGTCAAAAAAGAAGAATTTTCTTTCCTGTCAAAGCGACTTTCTCCTTAAAGAAATATTAGCCATTAGGCTGGTATGTGCCTGCTGGAAGAACCATGTCCCTGTCAGGTTTTGTTACAAAGCCAGCTTGTATTTACTTGGCTGCAGACTGCGTTCCAAGAGTAATGTTCAGTACTTCCTACGGCTGAATGACAGTTTTTGTGTGCGAGACTCCAGAAAGTGCATTAAAAGTCCCTTGTGGTATGTGGCAAAGGCAACTCTTTTTTTTTGTGAAATTTCATTTAATTTTTTCCCCTCTCTCTTCCACTGTTATGCATTATTGAACAAGCAAAATGTAGCGCAGCTTTTGTGAGTGCACTTGAACTCGGAGGAAAAACATTTCCCCGCCGTCTTACCCTCAAGCTGCATTTAGATGGATTTCTTTACCTTCTCCTCTTTTTTTTCTGTTTCTGTTTTTCCCTTTTTAACTGTCACTTGCCTTCAGGTTTGACAATATTTTTCAAATAGTGCCCGAGGTTGATGTGTGAGTTGCAGAGTTTCTAGTCTCTCCCCAAATCCCCCTCTCCTCTCCTCCCCTCTGTCACTCACTCCTACTCTTTGCCATCCTGTGATGGACATGTCGAACTCAAGTGTCTCTCGTCAGCTTGACGGAGGACGATGCGGCACGAAGCGGAATCGAAGCGTGAACGTCGGGGTTCAGAGAAAGCGAGACTGCCCCAGCTGACTCCCGCCGCCTCGCCTGTCGTTTGCAATTTTCGTCCGTCTCTCTGCTGCACCCATCTCATCACAGAGCATCGACCCCCACCTCTCTCTCTCTCTCTCTCTCACACACACACACATACACTCTCGCACACACACCACCACCCCTCTTCTCCCTAGGCATACCACCATTATAAACCAGCGCCGTCACCTGTGATGCGACATCAGGAAGGACAGACCTGAGTGTGCATGTGCGTAGTCGCCGTCGTCGTTGCGTCAAGGGCGTCGGGAGGGAGGCTGACATTTCTCAAGTCTGTGTGTACGGTGTCAAGCGCCGATGGGCAGGGGTGAGCAGGTGAGAGAGCGGGTGAGGGATGTGTGTGTCTGTGAGGGCAGAGGGGAGAGCAGGAGAAGGAGCAAGAGAGCGAGTGAGTGAGTGGTTGGTGGTACGGACAGACGAGTGGATGAGAGAGGGAGGGAGGGAGGGAGGGAGAGGGCTTTATGTTGGGTGGAGGAGGCTGAGCGTGGCATTCAACTGTCCTGAGGAATCTTCCTTGCCCCACTGCTTCCTAATTGACCTGCGCGTTTAAAGGGGAAAGCAGCTCAGCTGCGGAGAGAAAGAGCGAGAGAGAGAGAGAGAGAGAGAGGAAGCCGTGGGCGCTCTGCTGGACAAAACAAACATCGCTGCTTCTCTTCCCGTGTGTCTTTAAACTCTTACCCCACACACACACACACACACACACACACACACACTGACACATACAGCAAAACATCCTCCCACACCATCCATACACACTCCCGAGCGTGGACAGTGATACAGAGGCAGTTATGAAGGCATGACCCAGTCATGTTTGGCTTCAATGTTGCCTCAAAGGGGTACATGGCCTTTTAGTGGACTGGCACTTTCTTTGGCTACATATGTGTGTGTGTGTGTGTGTGTGTTTGTCTCTCTGTAGGTGAGTGTGCATGTGCTGTATGCGTATGGGTGTTTGCATGTGTGTATGACAAATGTAAGTGAATATGAACTGTGTGTGTCTGTCAACTGTATGTACTGTATTGTGCGCATCTGCCTACGTGTGTGTGTGTGTGTGTGTGTGTGTGTGTGTGTGTGTGTGTGTGTGTGTGACAGAGTGGCATTGACAAAGGTTGGCAGGCCTCAAATTGCTGTGGCAGCACTTGCAATCAGTCACTCTATGTGGAGGCCGTTCTGCAGCCAAATGCCATTGAAGCAGCCAGAGATTAATATCCCCCCACTAGATGGATACATGACCTGATCTCCATCATACAGCAGATCGTACCTCAGGGGAGGGGGGCTATTAGTTGCTCTGGGTCCTGTCAATTTATACCGTCTACCATCAGTAATCTGTTTAGATTATAAGATAAAACATGTTTCGTTAAGATAAATGGCTATTCCAGTTAGAGGAGGAAGATGATTAATCGGTCATTTTTTATTTTTTGGAAAATTCAGACCAGATCACTATGATGTTGACTCCACACATGATTTATTTTGGTAATGCTTACCTTCCTATAAAATGTAAAACGTGGTTACAATAAAATACCGTTCTCAAGAGAAAAAAAAAATGTTCCAGGACATGAAACATCAAACTGTATTAAAGGTGAGGTCTGTGATTCTGATCCCAAAAACCTTTAGCTGATTCAAAGAACTGATCCTCAAGGTCCACTAAATATCCTTTAAGTATTTGCAATCCAGTGTTTGTACACAACCCTGATTCTGAAAATAGAAAACAAACACAACCCATGAACAATTTCTGCCAATCAAGAAGCTTCAGGAACATGAAAAAGAGTAAGTTTACATGATTGGCTTTCTATCCATTCTAAAGCTCAGATCACAGACTTCACCTTTAAAGTCTATAACTGTGTTGTCCATCTGCTGAAAATCCTCTGTGGCAGAAATATTACACTCAATACTGATATTCCCAATAAATGCAGGCCATAGATAGAACACTGATTATTGAGCCGAGACAAAGTGTAGATGATTCTGTTGAGCAGAGTTATAAAATGGCATCTGTGACATTTGGAACTGCATTCTCAATAGAGAGCTATTAGCTGGTTATGTAACAACTGATAGAGAAGTGTGAAAGAGAGGGAGAGAGAATCAAAGACAGAAAGAGTTAGACTGAGAGAGGTTGTGAGAGAGTGAGGGAAAGAGAGAGAGAGAGAGAGAGAGAGAGAGAGAGAGAGAGAGAGAGAGAGAGAGAGAACCTTTTATTCTAGCTGACTACAGCAAGTGGCTGTTTATAGTGAAGTACAGAAGTGCAATAGGCATAGAACTGTCCTTGGTGGAAGAGCTGCCCAGAGAGAATAGTCCATCATGGTCAAAGATAAGGTGACAGTTTCGCAATCACTGTTCAGTCCTGCAATCTTAGAGGAACGCCACAAGATACACACGCCATGTACAGCACTCTGCACACAGATACCCACAATGCATTTCACTCCACTTCACGGGCACATGGCAAAGGGCATGGGCACAACATTTTTCACATGAGCCATTGCTCCTTCTCTTTGCTAAACTGTTCCGCCCATCGCCTGGTGATCTCCAGGTAGAGATCGGAATTATGGGGCTTGTAGTCCAGGTAGAGCCGAGTGACCGTCTTCTTGGGCACGGCTCTTTCGATCTGTGTGCCCTCGTGCCACTCGTTGAAGGACGTGATGGTGATGATCTCGGGCCTGACCGACAGCGCGGCCTGCAGCGACGTCTCGTAATAGCGTCCATTGACCCGGTTGCGGGTGTTGTGGTTGTTCCACGGCCGAACAGCGGTGTCCACATAGCCCGGTCCAGCGCTGGGCACAAACAGCAAGTTGTTCCCGTCGCAGAACGCCTTGATGGCCTTCCAGTTTTGGTGAGACGATCCGAACGAGAAGCCGTTGGAGGCAAAGTAGGTGTACATGCCGTCGAAGCCCCCCGCCAGGATGTCGTGCTTGTGACGCTCCTCCACGATTAGGCCGATGAAGATCCCGTCGTAAGGGGTGCCCCGCAAGCTGTGGGCCCCGCTCGAGGTCAAGAGGTCAGCCCAGGCCTCAGGAGGGGTCAGGTACGAGTCATAGATGTAGAAGAGAGGCAGAATTTTCCCCGTGTTGGATTTGAATCTATAGAAGGCTCCATGATTACCATACCTAGGAGAATGGATGGTAAGCATTAGCATATGCTATATGGATCACTAATGCATTAAATTATGATATGTTGAAATCTAGTTTTATAATATAACATATGTACTGATTTATGATATCATTGTTGTGTAAATTTCATACAGGACTGGAAATATTTTGAAACAATGTTCCTTACATTTAAATATCATCATTCAAACATCATCTGTGTATGAATTGTAATATGGCATTTTCGAGCAGAGGTAAAGTAGAATGCGATTGTTAGGCTTTACGGCTCTGTGAATATTAGCCTGAAATGGTTTCATCTAGTTCCAGCTCTTCCCATAGGCAGATGGCTGAATCAGTGGGTGAGATGGGAGCTGGCACTGGTCGCCTGACACGCGTGCCCGAGAAACAAACTCAGTTCAGCGTGCGGAGATCTATCTTCGGTGTCATACTACGCTTAGCGCAATGACCATCAATTAGCCTCTCTGTGTGCTCGGCAGACCTTGGCTGATGTTTCAAGGTTGCAATGTCAGGTTGATCTACAAGGACAAACACCCTACAGTGCCATTTTAAAAAAAGAATTATTGTATCAGCTGCACAGTTTCATAAACGTATGGCTAATTTGAAAAATAATCATTTAAATTTAACAAATTGCTCCTCCTAGTTGTTCGAACTCTACTACATCATTATTATTATTATTATCTCTGAGGTTAATCATATTCATATCTTCATCTCATAGCTTTTCACACACCCTCGCTCTGTAAGACGGTGAAAATGACCAACCACTTGTCATGCCCAGGGCATGCTTACCAGTCAGAGGTGTTCCAATTTTAAAGTGACATCTGGACAACTGATAAGACTGGATAACATTCAAATCGTAATTTGACAATTACAGTTTCCCCCAAATCGTGCTGCAACTTCAATAGCTCCAACTGAGCATAAAAGTGAGTCAGGTGATTTGATTTGGGCTATGGAGCCTCCCTGACCTTGCGTGATGTTTGAAGTTTGTGATGTCAGGTCGGCCTACAACTTTATTAACGTCATTCCAAAATAACAATTAAAAAACTTGCACCATATCAGCTGCAGACGTTTTTTTTCTGAAGGACAAAGGCACATTTTGAAAACGTTTTTGACTGACAGGTGATCAAATTAGCCGTCGCTTTGTCAACTCCTACCCATAATACTCCCACTGGGACTTTATATCGACTACATCAAGGCCAGGGCGACCTTCTGTCTCATACATATTTAAACAAAAGGACACGCTCTTTTCTTTTTGTGGCTTTTTTTGGTACTATTTCAGGCACCGGGGGTCTGCTTAGCACTTTAGGGAAGATAACGCTGTCTGGCTCGAGTGCCACTTCTGGGTTCAAGTGCAGGTGGACAGCGATATGGAGGGACAGGGTCGGGGAGTTTCAAGTCCTGTGTTGTTGTTGTCTGAATAGAGTTAAGAGTCTGATGACAGCTCTTGACCCATCATTGCTCTATGCTGGACAACATGGAGGGAGGGAGTTTAAACGCTAGAAAACCCTTTTCTAGGCTAATATTTACTTTTGTCCTTATTCATTTCGAAGCTTGGCGCACATATACATTTTCAACAGTCCATTTTGGCTGCTCTTTGAGTTTATGTTAATAGGAAAAGTCCACTATTCTACAGTAATGCGCTTTTGTCGCATTCAAAATGTGACAAAAATCCCTGCCAAGTTGTGTGTTAGCTCAAGAGTTCCTACATTCCTAGCTCTGAGAATGGCTACAAACACATAAACAAACAAACCCAGTGGACATTTCCAGCCTGTCAACAACATAACCTTAGGAGCTTGAAAGGGAGCTATGTGATTTAGAAGTCTGTTGTGCTCGGACATCGGCAATCATTTACCCAAACACAAACAGAAATAGTAGTGAGAAGAAAAAAAGTCACTTGTTTCATTTTACGCCATCATTTTTTTCTTCTGTCATGTGACCCCCCCCCCCCTTTCTGCTAAATATTGGATGAATCCCAATGTCCACCCTAACCCCTAAGCCCTGAATCCTCAAATACTTAACTGGAATGAATTGGCCAATCACAAGGCAGACTCATTCCAGTTCAGTCTTTGAGGGTTGAGGGCTTAGGGCTTAGTGGGGACATTGAGATTCAGCCACTGTTCACTAAAGAGCACTGTCCTGGCTTCAGTAACACATGAAGCTCTCCAGTTTTTATTGTTTTTTTTTTCTCAGACTGTAGTATCATTGAGCCACAGGAAGAGGCAGCCAGTTATAATTAGCCCAACCTACTTGTCAATGATGTATTTGATGTTGTCATGCATGCTGAGGTCTGTGCGGCCCTTGTACGGCTGGATGTGGAACGCCACCTGTGCAGAGGGGGAAAACAAAGACCAGATTCTCTAATGGGCTTCTTTCTCAATGAAACATGAGCCAATGCATTACTTCATTTCATTATTCCACGGCATCACATTACCTGTCAGGGTAATGGGGTTAGCATTCCAAAACAATCATGTTCACAGTGTGAAAATCACACCGCTGGTCCAGTCAATTGAGATTTAAAGCATTTGTGAATTGACTGAAAACAATGACATGAATAATGAAGCTTTTATTTTTTGGGCTCCTAGGAAGAGATATAACTTTAATATCAATGATACTAAAAAAATATTGAACTCCTAGCAATTTAATTGTGATTTTTTAAAAAAAGTGAATCCATCCTGGTCACAACAAAATATTAGTTGTTTTTTCCTACTGTTGTCTATTTTCTATTTCCACACGAATCTGAACCTGCAAGTGCTGAATGCTGAATGACAACCAGTCCCCTCAGCTGTGGACCTCAGCCCCAGAACCAGGCCTGAAGTACTGTAGACCAGAATCAAGCCAGACAGCATGCTTTCAAACTCTCTCTCTCTCACACTCTCTCTGTACTGTTCCTAACCAGGACCAGGGCACCATCTGCCCCAATCATTGGCTGTTCACCGGGTGACCTTTCCAATGCCAGCAGCACCTGGGAAGGTCTGACATTGTAACCACACACCACACACACCACCCCACCACCTCCGCCATTATTGCCTGCCACTCAGGCACAGAGGTCCTTCTACTCTACCTATTGGCCACATGGCTGATGGTGTGTGTGTGTGTGTGTGTGTGTGTGTGTGTGTGTGTGTGTGAGGAAGAGAAAGAGTCAAATGTCATGGGCACCAGGTGTCTGTTCAGAAAAAGAGTTATTTCAGTGGAGATGTGAGTATGTGTGTGTGTGTGTGTGTGTGTGTGTGTGTGTGTGTGTGTGTGTTGTGTGTGAGTATGTGTGTGTGTGTGTGTGTGTGTGTGTGTGTGTGTGTGAGTGAGTATGTGTGTGAGTATGTGTGTGTGTGTGCGTGTGTGTGTGTATAGAGTGGACAGGGGGAGTCACGGTCGATGCCAGTGAATCAATCAGGTCAGTCTGTGTGTGAAGGGACCAGTCAGGAAAGGAGACGGAAGGTGGCTTAAGGCCTGGCTGCTCTTGGAATGGGTTTCTGTTCTGTGTTCATTTCTCACATGTCAATAGGCCAACTCAACTGAGATCTGCACAAACATGCACAATGTCATGTTCGGTTGAAGACATGATGAACAAATCACACTGTCATTGTGCATACGCTCAAAACAATAAAAATATGCCTCAAGCTAGAGAAATGCAACACTGTCCTCGCTTTCTCTCTCTCTCTCTCTCTCTCTCTCTCTCTTTCTTTCTTGCTCTCTTCTCTCTCTGCAGTCGTGGCCATCCTTCTTCATAACGCGGTTCTGGACCGGAGCCATGGCACCATAATCTTTCCTCTGGGCTGCGAAAAGCTTTATGGATACACGGGAGGCCGGA
>JAODXP020000029.1:25522782-25552782 GCA_027497455.2 Sardinella longiceps
CTCGCATCCCGCTCCCTCGCTTTTTGTCATCCATCTTTCATTCCTCTATTATTCTCGCTGGCTTCATCTTTCTTCCTTTCTTTTCTTCTTTTTTTATCTCCCTCTCTCCACGGTGTGCATTGTCATCCATCTCTTATCGACTTTTCACTCTCATTCTCAGTTTCATTTTGATCTCTCACTGTATTTATTTTTCATTCTTTCCTTTCTCAACCAATTCCTCCCACTATTCTTATCTACATTGTGAAACACTCACTCACTCACGGACAAATAAACACGCACACACATACACACAAATTGTCAGTGTCATTTACGCACAGAAACACACACACACACACACATTGTCTGTGTCATTTACGCACAGAAACACACACACACACACACACACACACACACACACACACACACACACACACACACACACACACACACACACACACACACACACACACACAAAGGCCCAGTGTCAGCTGCATGGCAGGCAGGTCCATGCATTAAGCCCTGGGGACTGTCACAAGCCCCTGTTGTATAAGTCCAGTGGCTGCAGCGTAGCCAGACTCATGCATTCTGCATGGGCCCTCCCTCCATTTATAAATGTGCAATGAGCTCTTCCTCTCTTCACTGCTCTCTAGATTACAATATATGCCAGTGGAAACATGCACACCCACTTTTCATGTGTGAGTTGTGAGTTTGTACGTGTGTGTGTGTGTGTGTGTGTGTGTGTGTGTGTGTGTGTGTATGTTTGAATGGTTTTGAGTGTGTTCATATGGGCTTTGAGTGCAGATGTGTTGCCGTGCATTGGTGAGTTAGGGTGCATAACTCTGTGTATAAGTAGTTGTTTGTTTATGTATATATATCTGTCTCTTTCCCAAAACACTAGAAAAACATTTAAAATTCAACTTTCATAAATCTTTGATTTCAAACTGAGAAACATATTTTTACGTGTGTTGGCATAAGTGAGTTTGTCTGTGTGTGTGTGTGTGTGTGTGTGTGTGTGTGTGTGTGTGTGTGTGTGTGTAGGTGTGTGTAGGTGTGTGTGTGTGTGTGCGTGCGTGCGTGTGTTGGCATAGATGGATGTCTGAGTAAGTGTGTGGAGCCAGTGCTTCCCCGCTGGGCAAAGGGACCTTTAGGCTGACAAGAAATATATGACCAGGGTCCTGCCCGCACTGTGTGCCAATCAGTGGGGAAAGTTGCACACTCAGCACTGGCTTAGCCAACAGGGAGCGCAGCAAACATGGGGAGTCCATGTAGTGAGCTTAAACAATGCAGTGTTAATAGCCTCATGAATATTGCGCTAGCAAGCTGAGACCAGTCCGTCCCTTGTGCCACTCTCGTATGAAGGTATTCTCTCAGGTGGTTAAGTCCAAAAAAGTGCTTAGTGCACTGCAGGCTGTAACGCATGGAGCTAAACAGCTTTTTGGACTTCAGCACATGGGGAGAATACCGGCCACAAAGCGCAGACCTTCAGCAAAATGGTCAAAGGACATTGTGAATGAGATCATATATTAGCTCCATACTGTTTTCCATACATTATAACTAATAACTGTAGGCTTGAGATTATGTGCCCCAGTTGGTTAGTCTTAGCTATTCAGCCTATGTTGTATTGAATGTTTTCATTCTTTTTCCAACCAGCCACTCAGTAATCTTGAACAACAGGGCTATGGATTGATTCCCAATGGTTTTGTCCACTATGGGGAAAGTAAATGAAAAAACTGAAGGCTATTTGGGAGAAGAGCTGTGTTATCTCATCATTTCTGACTCAGCAAGTGGGACTGGATGGGTCTGTTTAAGACAGTGGAAATGAGCTGTGATGTCAGAAGCCTGACGGAAGAAAAAGAAGTTTGGCTTATGAGTTGCATGCCAGCTATTGCGGTAGGATTACGACTGAAATTAAATGGGTGTCTTCCAGCCTTGCCGTCCGGGCCTTGTGGCTTGGCTTGAAGTTAAGTGAAGACAGAAAGGGGGGTAGGGGGGTGGGGGGGAGCCAATCTCCTGACCTGTCAGTGTGAAAAGATTAAAACCTTTGAAAGCCATGGCGTGAGCATGTGAGAGAAACATACATCTCTACGCCCGGCATGAATAATGCAGCATGGAGAGATGGAGGGGGGAAATAAAAAATAACCCCTTGCTTTACACAAAATCCCCCGAGAAGGTGCGTGCCACACGGTGCAGCTGGAACCACATAAATCACACACACACACACACACACACACACACACACACACACACACACACACACACAGATGAACACACACACACACACGTGTCTGTGGCAGACCCTTTCACCTTCACCCTTCAAACCTTGACTGTTTTGCGATGATTAATCGGCTTTGTTCAGTAACTCCTAGGGCGAAAACAACAAACTTCATTCTCAAGGGTTGTGGTGTAGCTCATAATGGCTTATGTGAAGACAAACAGGCGAAAAGTCAAAGATGATATCAGCAGTGTTGACACAAAATTCAACAAAATGTCTTACAGTGAAAAGATTCAAAGGTGTGTAACAACACTATAAACATTTGAGCAGGGATTTGTTTACCAACAGATATTTAGGAGGCATATTTCCAAACTCAGCAACTTTTAGCACCTTCAAAGGGTTAAATCACACAATCTGTATCAAATCTGAAGTGAATACATGTTCAGTATAGTCTACAGCTTGTTAGACTGCAATGACATGATAATACTGTCTATATGATTTGGTTGCTGTAAGGTATAAGCATAGTGGTGCCCTGAACTCTAACGCAGTGGTGTCAAGAACCCTGTCAACATTTTTCTTTTCTAGAATGCCGGCCAGATTGTACATTATCTTCCCTTTCTTACAGGATTTTTTGTGTTCTGGCACAAGGGGATATGAGGCTGCTCTTCTCAGAAGTATTTCTGACTAAGAAAGCGTTCAGAATGAATAAAATGTCTGCCGAACAACAAACTTGTTAATCCCTTTCCCTTTTAAGCACATCAACATCAATGTCCAAGAGATTTGGATCAGGATGCAAGTGTCTTGCTTGTTCCCCCTGCTATAAAGCCGATGAGTCACCAAAAAAAAAAAAAAAAAAAAAAAATCTTTACTGTTTAGGACAAGGCATTTACAGGCAGACATTTGGTACTGCAGATCCTGTTCTAAACCCACAGACAGACAGTAAAGAAGATACATCATTGTGTCAGCTCATACTGATTCATGAGCAGAACAAACAGAATACTGTACAAATGTCTTTCACCAGTTACTACGACACAGGGCTAGTGGTCTGTAAAAAGTTACTATGAAGCATGTAATAGTACTCATTCATTTCACATGCCTTTCTGTACTGATGAAAAGGTACAGTATGTCTGTCTTATACCGGGAGTCATCTAGGATGCTACACATCACAATGATGGCTAAAGAATACAGACATTATAGCTGCATACAGTATATTTCTTGCCATATGGCTCAACACAGTGCAGGAGAGAGCTAAAATGCTACTGTTAAAGGAATACTCCACTTTTTTATGAAAATGGATCAATCACCCTCTTACCTGGAGTTACATATGTAGGTAAAACCATTTTGGTCTCAGTGTACGCATTTTCCTAGTCTGGCAACCCCAATTTTACCTTTTTCTTTTTAGCTTTAGCTTAGCATAGGCACTAGAATGTAAAGCAGCCAGATAGCAATTCTTTGGCAACATTACATTACATCACCTATGCTAAGCTAAAGCCAAAAATTGTAGTTGCCTTATTAGGAAAACGCATGCACTGAGACCAACTCCAGGTAAGACTGAATAACCCCATTTCATAAAAAAAGGTGTAGGCCAAATATTCCTTTAAGCTCATGACATTTACATTTACAGAACAGAATATTGAAATACTGATGATCCTCATGTTTGTGCTGCACTGTGTTGTATATCCTTGATGCTATCACATCACATCTTGACTATAAGCCATGCTAATAGGATGGGATTCAAACTTCTCTCACCAGTTACCTTGATATGGTGTCGGTGAGCGGCGTCCATGACTGCAGGCACCAGGTCCTCCGAGGGCTCGCCGTGTTGGTCCGCCACGCCGGGTGGGTACCAGGATAGCACCACCACCCCTGGAGGGGCATGCAAGGGAGCACTGCCTCAGTCAATGTCAATTACAATTCACATGGAGTCACTTAAGACACGACTAATTCTACTGCCATGCAACGTTTCATGTGCATTCATTTGTATTGACTCAAGTACTCCACATGCAAAGGGATCTTTTACATTACGTTTCTTTGACATTTATTCACTTACAGTAGCATTCACAACACTCTACTCCAAAGGAATTCAGTGAATATCTAAATTACACTCACATTCAGTCTCAACCCACAGTCTGAAAGTAACTTAGAGCTTCTGAAAATCAATTTGTCTGTGTTTGATGTTTACATTTTTATTTTCATGTAGTCTAGGACTACTGCATAATATAGCCTATGACTCAAATAAACCCAGATGAACATGTCTGTCATTATCATACATAACGTGTAACAGTATAACTGTTTAATTACAAAGGGGAATTCACTGATGATACATTATAAGCTCTGGACACTGGATGTAGCCTATGTGAATCTACTAAATTGCTGGTGTCCCTAAATATGTAATCGCTAATGTTAAGACTTCGGCGTACAGGAAAACTCAAGATTCAGCACCATGGACAACAAACGGGTGACAAAAGGATTCTGTCATCGGATT
Source organism: Sardinella longiceps (assembly GCA_027497455.2). Taxonomy (NCBI): domain Eukaryota; kingdom Metazoa; phylum Chordata; class Actinopteri; order Clupeiformes; family Clupeidae; genus Sardinella; species Sardinella longiceps. The sequence continues at coordinate 25,527,459 of JAODXP020000029.1, forward strand.
ACCTGAATCAACACTTTGTCATCTGCAGTGGTAATAATTGTTGTAAAACTGTTTCCTCTTGCTATAATTTTACTTAATCTGTGGCAACCTTTTCCTGGGGCATAGATTTACCTGCAGCAGCAGCCTCAATCTGGGACATGTGGGATTCAATCACGTCAGGATCCCTGGAGCTGTAGGGTCCCAGTTCGGGATAGAAACTCGAGGCGACGTCCTCCGGTGGAACGTGCTTCCCTTTGGGATGACTAGCTGCGATTTTGGGGTCCCAGTGAGGCACGAGTACGTGGTCCCAGTGGATGTAACTTCCGTCCATCTGCGGAGTCCCGTACCACAGGTAATAGAATATGTGAATGTCGTAGAAAATACTTTTATCGGGCCCAGAGTTCGAGAAGACTACTTTAGTGTCGCTGGGGAACCGACTCTGGCCCGGAGACGCCAGCACGTCATTAGCAACTTGTCGCCGCTCTGCCCTCTCGCCCACAAACGGCATCAGGTCCATTCCGGGCGCTAGGTCCGAGAAGCCGTCGCTCGGTTTGAGGGTTCTCAAACCCATCATCGTGCCGAAGATGAACAGCGTGAACAAGAACAGTGCCACACAGGCTTTCTTGCGCAGCCTGGACATGGTTAGCGTCTGTGATCCGCAGAAGTAGTTCACAGTACATACCACAGAGCATCCGTTCTTCGTACGTGCGTGATAGGAGCGCTTCCTGGCGATGTCGCTTTGCATTTCGCCTCAGTTTGCCAGGCTGATCACAGGGATGCAAACATATTTACAGCCTGCGGTGTCCAGAGAGATGCGAGGAATCATAACATGCAGGAAGCTACAGCAGTGCTTCAATGATAACGTTAGGTCGCCCACATTCACCGGATTAACCCAAATCCATAATAATGTGACAACTTACCCAAAGATACCACCGATTTAATGTATCTTGAAATCTACAAGTCAATAACGCTGCGCTACAAGTTGCCTTATGATCTATAAAGTATAATAGTTAGGTAATACTTTTGATGCGGTGCTAACCGACATCAGCCTAGGTTGATTTATCTTTCATAAAAGCAAGAAAAGGCTGTGCTTAGAGCATCCCGTGAGACATTACTGTCAAATTATCCGTAGAAAATTTGGCCATCCTTATGTCAGCATCGCGCAAATGCGAAGCTATGTCACTTTACCTACAACGCCATTTGCTCATCCACTCGTTTTACGCTTATTCCTTTTTCCATTTCGGTAAGCTTACTCGTTTCATGCGCAGAGTATAAAGCTAACAGCCGTTGCCTTCCTCCCTTCGCCTATTCTAGTTCCTCACTGAATCTCCAACTGCTATGCCCACACATTTAGTGTGCCCCAGCAATGGTTGATTCATCACATGGGTTCGCAGATTCGTCACCATTGTTTCCGCCTGCCGCTGCTTTCGTGTGGTCCTCTCTTCTGATGGGCACCAGTGTACCCTATTTCATGTCGAATCTTCTCCCAATGTGGAAGTTAAGCCTTTCTACAAGAAGAAACCAATTGAATTTCCCGAAACTGGTTGCGTGGTGTGGCCGACGCAGGACAGCATCTCTTGATTTCTGCATTTGAATTCCTCTCAGGTTGATGACGACTTCGGTTTAGTGGTATTCCCAATGAAGAAGAAGTCATTAGACATGAAACAGGATGGACAGAAAATAGATATTTTTAAGGGGGATTCATCCATCTTTCGAAAATCAGTCTGTAATACGTTTACTGACTGGCTACATCTATTCAGTTGTCCCTAGTGGTCAACAGTGCCCACAACGCAGAATATCTCTATCGCTGTTACATAATACCTTACCCGAGTAGTAACTGCATTTGCACCTGTTCCATTGAAATAAAACAAGATCCATTTTTTTATTATTTAATTGATAGAGAGATAATCATTATATGCTAATGTTTACCATAATATATCATGTGTACATGTCTCAGTTAGGCTGCATTGCATTAATTATGGATAGTAGGGTACTAGGCCAGTCCAGGTCATGGATTAAGGAGTTGCTCAAATAGGCTACCTCCTCTGTGCCTCATCGAGATATCGAGCTCTATTGGTCCATAAATGCAATGCTCTGTACTACAAGTTAATAATATAAAATCAATCAATATAAAAGGGGCCCAAGTTATCGATACGCAAACTCTGCATAGCAGAAGCTAAACTATCCATACGTTGATTATATTGCCTCTATTACCAATATGTGCGAATGGGTGTAAGGGACTGAACAGTGGCTATAAACTATACATGTTTTCCTTGTTTCAATATACACGAGGATAGGATTATTTTTCATGGCTAATCCTGTGCTTGCCCGTGGGTTGATGCAACAACGGCTGCTCGCTCCCACGCTGAACTGGACCTATTCCACGAAAAACATCAAAGCAGGCTGTATGAGAACATGTACAACCTCCACTCTGTCTATGTCTATACCATCATCACATTTATCAACACAAACATCATTGTCATCAACATCCTCTGTAACACTCCCAACCTGTAACAACCTGAAATCCATCCACAGAAAAGGCAGGCATTTTCAACTTGGATCAAAGGCCAACTTAAACCGTGACTTCTCCAGGTTCATGTTTATATCATAGTAATTTCTTAATCACTTTAAATGACAACTTGTCTTCTATTGGCAGATAAATTCATTTTTTTTTGTGACACAACAGCGCCATCTAGCGGAGAAATCGAACTCACTCAATTCTTTGGTTTACCCTGGAGAGTTGAAAGCGGATTGGGAAGTATTTTTTTCAAATAGTATCACAAATCAGAAGGCTACATTAAAGTCCTGTGATCTCCAAAATAGTTTAACTTTCTATCAGTGCTCGCTCAATAGATAATAATTAATTATATCCTTTATTTTGGATTTTAAGTTACATGACTTGCACTCTAGAGGGCGGTATAGCCTTAAAAGTGTAACAGAAGAGCGACTTGGCCCTAAAACGTTTGTGAGAAATAGTGTGGGGAGTGCCGGACACTTACGTAACTCCTAAACATCAATTTAACACACGTGTTAAATGAAACATCAAAATGTTTAAGCACATATTCTGTTGCATGAGCGAAGCCCAGATGCAGAGCTCTGTGTATACCCACATGTCTCAACTTCCAAATCAGAAACATTTGCGTGTATTAGGCTAGACTGAAAACTGCAACAGAACACTAAAGTGTAGGCTAAGTCATTGCAAATCATAGTAAATGGGGATGATTCATTGAAAATATCACCCCTTATCAATGTTCTAAGTCATTCTAAGTCAAGTCATATTCCAAATTTCTACAGTAAATACATCAGTACATAACAACTTTGGTTTGACTTTGGTTTTGTCGTCATTATCGCAGAGACTGCCGGAGTACAGTGCTGCCGCCCTTGAGCTGTCCAAGGTTCTGAACCTCTATACTGTACTTTTCAGCCCTGCCTTCATGTCTGCAGAGCTCTCTCTCTCTCTCTCTCTCTCTCTCTCTCTCTCTCTCTCTCTCTCTCTCTCTCTCCCCCCCCCACACACACACACACACACACACACACACACACACACACACACACACACACACACACATCTTGGTAACATATTCCATGCAATTTTGTAGGCTAATGGACATCACAGCTTTTGATTTTGACAAAAGCTTTTGTGTCACAATTACCACTTGACTTCATATATGGCATATTCATTGGCAACTAATGTGCATAAGTGATCATAACAGTGAAAGTCATTGTGACTTCCTATGTTTCCATTCTTTTTAGTACACTAGAAGAGAGGTTTCTATCTTCTGCAGGATATTGTGTACAAGACATGAAGGAATATTTTCATGTTGAAGCTATTTAGGGTCTTTTTGGCATGGGCATGAGTAAAACGTTTGTTTAAAAGCAAAATTATGGAGGTAGCTGAGATTTTAAAGGGGAAATTTGGTGAGAATCAATCTAACCTGTTGTTTAAAGCCGTCAAGTGCTGTCAATAGGAAAAATATTCTGAAAATTTAATACAATTCTGAATGAATTGTAAATTGGTTTGCAATTGCAAACTTCCAATTGTGAACTGATGCATTTTTATAAAGTCTTTGTTCTATCAATCAGCATGCTACAGGCACTTCTACACACCCAAATCACTATTTTCTAAATCTCTTAGGCTCAACATAGCATGACACCTCAGTGAATATGAACCTTTGCATCCAGGATTGTCAATGTAAACAGTAGTAAAAAGAAAGTTTGTTAACAGGTCCCCTTCTCATCTTTCTGTTGGTGCAATACTGCAAGAAAAGTATTTGTCACCTAATATGAAACAGAGAATGTTTAATGACTTTATTCTAATTTGAATAATGGAAATTTCATGAAGTTTTGATTCTAAGAAAATACATGTGCTGTAACTGTTCATGGAAATATCTAAGCCCATGCAATTAAAATGGGTTACATCAACACATGATCTGTTATCAACTTTACCGGCAAGCTTTTACTAAATTCTGTGTTTGACAACAATATTGTCAAAGCTGTAGTTCCTTGATAATGGTATGACTGCTATGTTGAGCCTTCAGAGTATTTTGAAAATAGACTTTTTGAGGCATTTGGCAAAATGCTCAGTGGAATGTGTGTGTGTGCGTGTGTGTGAGTGTGTGTGTGTGTGTGTGTGTGTGTGAGTGAGTGAGTGAGTGAGTGAGTGTGTGTGTGTGTGTGTGTGTGTGTGTGTGTGTGTGTGTGTGTGTGTGTGTGTGGAGAGAGAGAGAGAGAGAGAGAGAGAGAGAGAGAGAGAGAGAGAGAGAGAGAGAATGTGTGTTAGTGAAGAGCTGGGTATATTGGAGCATTTATGCCTGTGTGCATGTACATGTAGATGTTAGTTGAGTATGCATACTGTACAGGTTGTTAGTGTGTGCTTTTTTATGTATGAATACATGAGTGATGTTTGATGTATGCACATATGAATTTGTGTGTGTGTGTGTGTGTGTGTGTCTATGCAGTTGTGCAATCATGTGTGTGTCTGTGCGTTTTATGCATATATGCATTTGCATGTGTGAATGTGTGGGGGTGTGCTTAAGGTTGGAGGGTGTCACTCGCCTGGTGACAGCACGTGCCGTTGTATTGTCTTCAGAGACCTTCTCATGTCAAAGGTCACCTCCTAGGTCGCCCCCTTTGTTTCCACGACGATGGGAGGACAGCCTGTTTCCATGGAGACCTCTGAAGACACCCCTCCTCAGCAACCCTTTTTGACTCTGCATAAAACAGCTGGTTGCCTCATTGCTTGAAAAGGCTGGTCCTAGCACTAAGTGAATCATGGCTGACATTACAAATTGGAAGGGGTTTTGACTAATATTAGTGGGCAGCTGTCATAGTATTGATAGCTGTCATAGCAATAAGAAGCTAAGAATACTTAATTCATAGATATTATGTGAATATAACAAAATATAACAACAAATAACAGATTGTAATGAATCAGTGTACAATATACCCCCCCCCCCCACACACACACACCTCCCAAACTATGAGCATTTTACAGTATTGCAATATCTGCCCACTCCTCTACAGTCTACTACACTTTCCCAATAAAAAATGTACTCAAACAATAAAGGTGTACATGTTCAAAAGCTCTGTGTTGGCCAGCAGTATGTCCTTCCCACATCCAAAACAAAATTGCTTCTATTCAGTTGTTACAACGCTTAAGCCTCTACCAAATATAGCCTACACTGAGGACATGAATGCCTGTTTTGATTGAATTCTTTACTTATATGTACTTAAACTTAAATGTTTCTTTTTTATTTGAATCAGACTTTGAGAAAGTCATACACGCTTGTATTACCACAAGACTTGACTATTGTAATGCACTGCATACTGGGGTCAGTGAATCCTCCCTTTCACGTTTACAGCTAGTCCAGAATGCGGCTGCTAGACTGCTTACAGGCACAAGGGAAAGAGAGAAAATCACTCCGATCCTGGAGGCTCTGCACTGGCTCCCTGTTAAATACAGAATACTGTACAAAGTGGCATTGACAGTTTTTAAATCCTTAAATGGGCTAGCACCATTGTATGTCATGGACATGCTATGTCCATACACTCAAACACGCTCCTTAAGACCTGCTTCACAGGCACTTCTCAACACCCAATTATCCCATCTGACACAGAAAGGGGGCCAAGCGTTCAGTGTTTTTGCTCCAAAGCTGTGGAACAGTCTACCAAGTGAACTAAAATCTGCTACATCTCTGTTCAGTTTTAAATCATCACTTAAAACACATCTTTTCCGCCTTGAATTTGACTGTCTCTGATTCTGTTTTGGAATATCCTGTACTGTGTTTCTCTGTTAGTGTCATTGTCATTGTGCTTCAATGTGCCTTTTACTTTACCTTGACTTGTCATTTTATTTATTTATTTTATTTTTATTTTATTTTCATACTCTTACTGTAAGCACTTGGGTTGTAAATGTGCTACACAAATAAATTTCACTTACTATTCCTAGTACTTACTATTCCTATGAATCTCTGCATTTAGTATATGCTATATTTCTGTGACACTGCAAAGGGAGAATAAAAGGGAGAGAAAAAAACTTCCGACACCTCTGTAAATTCTGAGTCTGGTAGTTACTGCAATATCGATCATAAAAAAGTATGTCCTCAGTTTAAGACCAACCTGAAAGACATATGTCAGTTAAAATACTGCCAACAGCCTATATGGTTTTCTGTGAAAACTAAAGTGACTTGCACATGAATCCACATTTTTTTTACTATCTTGACTTGGGTGGTGGCATACTTTCTAAACGTACTTTAATGTCAAGACTATGTTTAGATGGCAATTCACTGGTTTTTGAGGGTGATGAAAGTACCTGCTGCTAGTATTGTATGAAATTGATCCAGGTGTTACTGGGTTTCAGGTAAATGACTAACAGTAACAGGTGCACCTTAGTCTGGCAGTCTGACTCAGTAGGCTAACGTCTAAATGAGGACATGGGTCCCCCAGACTGGGTTATCTGTACAGCAGAGTGACTGAGTCACACCGCCTCTTTGACGGGATGTCACCGCGTCGTCTCTGTTTCCTGCAACCGCAACAGGTGTTCTACTCCATCAGTCCATTTCGTTTGGTTTCCACAAAAGGAATCACTTTTCTGATGCTTGAATGATTTATTTATGTACAGGATCTAGTTTTGGGGAGTTACTCATAACCCCCCACAATAGAGAGTTGGGTTCCCATAGTAGTTCCCTAATGGGGGTACTCATTAACAATAGATACCAACTAAGTCTTGAAAGCATACGCGTCCTTCGTGTATTTACGTGATTCAGTGGCATAGTGCTATAAAACGATCGCTGAATCACAGGTTAGAAAAGCAGTAGCATACCAGTCATCGCACAAGCAACGCATTTATATCAGTGACAGGCTAACGGCATGTATTCTATGTTCAGCGAGGGATAGCCTACTTGGAAGTCACAGCTCTATCCTTGATAAAACTGGACGTAAACTGCAGTGAAGACGTTGTGACGTTACCACCAGCACATTCACCTCTCCATTACTTTGGTAAGTGACCTTTCACAGGCAGCTTTGACTTCTAACCAAAATCAGTAAATTGCAAGTTAGTAAACAAGTAAGTTAATTGCAGGATACACATGGGATTTGTTACCAACCTGTAAGCCTATGACCTCCTGTTGTAGAAAGAATGAAAATCACCTGTCATATTACGCATAAATTACCCTACAGGTATATTCACAACGATTGGGAATACCCACTAGGGGGCTTGGACAAAACGGGGTCACTAGGGCATTGCTCCTAAAACAAAGGGCTTTTCCTTTGTAGAATCAGTGAGTATCAATCAAACTGTCTATCCTTACTTTCCAGTGACCTGACTAATATATTAAAATAATAAAAAAGAAGTGATGTTTTTTTTTTTATTAATTTAAAATTGACATGGCAATTCGAACAATTGGAATTACATATTTTAAAGACCAATTATTGTTAATTGTGAAGGTACTCCACTTTGCGATTCGATTAAAACGCCGGGGAAAGCAGGACAGAGAATGCTTCAAAGCCATAGATTCCAAATACCCCTGGCACTTCCCCCACCCTCACTCTCAGCTAACTCGGGAGGCTGTTTACATTCACATTCATTATGTGCATCCGTCAGCGATTTGCTGTAGAGGTGGTCAATTAAATGCCATTTACGCGTAGCCCTCTCCAAGTGTGTTGTTAAAATTAGAACAGTGAAGAATACATGTGAAGCAGGCTTGGCTCTATAGTATGTTCACAATTGTTTGTTTGTTTATTAACAGACATATTTTTTTTTACAAACTAAAGTGGAATTGATTCACCACTGGGACCAGAATGCGTGAATATCGTTGTAGTGTAAGTAATATTTATCCACAGACTTCATGCAACAGTTTCTCCGAGATATCCAAAACATTTTGGATGTGGTCATATCCATATTCCTCATGTGCTATGTTAAACACAAATCGAAACTCATACCGTCGTCAGTAAAATAATGCTTATAACTTTTCATGACTCAGATTATTAACTTTAGTCTATAATTGTCGATGACACGACCAAAGGACACATGGATCAGACCTCGTCAGAGGTAGCCTGTTACTGTTAGAACTGCTCTCTTATTCTCAGGCTATGGCGAACTCATCCTCCTCACGTTTTCAACATTGCGTTTGGAATGTGGAGTGACCGGCTCCAGTGTGAGCCGGACAGCGAGACAACTGACCACTGACCATCCACTCTTGGTGGCCTGAGGCGTAGTGGGGGTTGGGGGTCATACAGGCCTTGGATACTGTCCGAGGGGAGCACGAGTAGGGGGTTGGGGTGTCCTCCCCTGACCCACGGAGCGTCAGTTATAGGTGCTCTCGCCTCTGATTGGTCGCTCGCTGATTTTGGGGCCTATCAACGTGGAATGTGTAATTTATCAGTGAGATGATTGCAATTGAGTATCACGTGGCCTTGACCGAAAAAGGTGGGGGTGGTATGTGAGATAGATAGGGTTAAGAGCTATTGGTGCTTTGTGCTTTGAGAAGTGACCGATGCCTTGCAAAGAGGACTTACAGGGAAAGGAACAATAATTTGGATATTTTTATTTTTTTGTTTAATTCAACTCGAGTTTTTTTTAAGAGATCCTGGATACCACAAGCCATGGCAGAAGGTAATCACCCCTAGTAGTGTTATTGGGGGGGTTTAAGATGCCTTTTCTGAAAAGACAAGACACAGAAAAGGGAACGGGTGGGTTGGGTTTCCTTGCATTGTCTCACAGATTTGGGGGGTCCTTTTGAAAAACCTTTCTCAGCTATCCTTTTTACTTTCACAGTAGTGGGGCCAAAATGTCCACAAATCCTTTTGTGTGCGCGTTTCTACGGGTTGTCGCGTCTTCATTATAGAACCTTTTTTTTTCTTGGGGCGAATTTGAAAGGCTCTTGAGGAGATACTGGCATGCGTGGACTTGGATACTCAGGATTATAGGCTAATTTATACGGGGAAACGGGTGATATGGGCTCAGTTTGCCATCAGCATTATTATACAGGTGAGGCGTTGCACGCATTTGGACTCCAAAAGCTGTTATTGGTTGTGGTCAAGTAAGTAGCCTATAGCTGAATTATGCCGTTAATAATTGTAATTTATATTTTAGTTTACTTAAATTGAGATAAGTGTGTCTAAGTCTCTGATATGTATTAGCTATGTTTATTTTTCTATATCGAAATGCGTAATACCTGTACCTAATTAACAAAATGATTAGGTGTAACGATAATGGCATGTGGATCTGTCAAAAAGTCGTGGATAAACTTTATTATTACGTTTTGTTTATAGTAAATGTCTTTTTTAAATTTTTTTTTTATGCTCAACCCTGGGTTTTAATATATCAGGCTACATACCCTGCTTCACCACTGAGAATGTACTCCTCAGTTATTCCACAAAAACTTGTTTTGTTTGTTTTGCCATTATATCAAATCAGATCACTTCACTTATGCTTGAAAGATGAATGATGGGATTGTTCCTCAGAGACTACTTCCTTGATTGATGGCATTGGCATGGATAGATTATAGATTTATCGATTGAGTTGTCGTTTCGCTAAAGGATATTTTGATTATTTTTCTAATTTATTTGGATTGCATATTGGCCTAGTTTATTATTATTATTATTATTATCATTATCATTATTATTATTATTATTTTATTTCACAAACATTTAAAATTTATTAGATTTAGATACGTTTAGCCCATTCGTTTCAAAGTAGTGGGATTAAGACAACATTACGGCTATTGAGACCTATTTAGAAAAGTTCCCTCAAATAAAAATCCGTTTGAACGAAAAGCATGTGTCTCTGTGGAACTGTCCACGAGTCACTCCACGGGTGCCATGCCTAATGTTACATTACGCGCGAACCTTCAGTTACCTCTTTAAGCAACACGTTGATAACCCAATCCATGTCGAACCGCGACGGTGATGGTGAAGAACACCCACGTAAGATACCTGCCTTGCCAGAACGAATAAGTGAACAAATGGGTTTAATTAATCCGGACTATTCTTAGTGTTGGATTAAAAGAATTTCTCACATGGTTGTGGTATGTTTGTTTCATCCGAAGGGGGCTGCGCAAAGACCGAAGAGGGGGAGGCACCGAGCTCCGAGGAGGATTCAGGCTCCTTCCACGGTAGCGGCGTGTGCAAATGGTTCAACGTCCGGATGGGGTTCGGGTTCCTGTCCATGACCGAAAGAGACGGTGTCCCACTCGAAACCCCAGTCGATGTGTTTGTTCATCAGGTGAGTTCGATACATCGACGCTACATATTATTTCGTGAGATATTGTTTATTGTTTTCAAGGCCCATCATGGAGTTCACATGAGGATATCAAGCTACTGGCTAACGTCGAAGTCAATTCCTTTTGCTTTTCAGTTAAAAATGAAAAGTAAAAATCTTTTTTGGGGGGACACATTATGGAATTGATGGAAAGTTGCCCCGCCCCTTGATTGTTGGTATTGATCCAATGCATCTGATAAAGACCAAATGCAACCTATCTAAAGGCAGTGCTATGGTAGGGTCGTAAACACGCCGTTTTTGCTTTGTTTTAAAGGTTAAACTATAAATATATAGCTAATTGATATAGCTCTAGTATTCTCTGTTTGGTGCGTGCGCCCGCGTAGGCATATGTAAAAAAAAAAAAAAAAAAAGCTATTTTGAAATGGACCATCCGGATTGCGCAACTCCCCTGTTTTTCCCTCAGTATTGTCAATCAAGCCTCAAATAACCTTTCTTCACCTGCCATGTGTGTGTGTGCATGTTGGTGGTAGCCAACTGAAATGAGGATATTATAGTCGCTGTCTTTAGGCATTGTGGTGACTATGTATTTGTATCAAAGCATTTTTGTAGTTATAGGCCTCATGCTGTTGATGAAATATGCAGAATTTCTTTAATTCTACTGATTGAGCTGACTGTTGTTGTAGCCTAGAATTCTGTTAGAGCAAATCAAATGTCCTGGCATGGGAACATGGGAGAAAAAAAGTTTTGCTATAAAATGTATTGTTTATTCATGTATTGAGTGACATGGTGGTTGATGGCGTAGCAGTTTAGCCCTGAAGTTGTTTTGTTCCTGAAATTGAGCTGGTGTAGTAGTGTCCTTTGATCAGTTTCAGAGAACGTCAATTATTGGTTCCGTATTGTTCTCAGCTTTACTCGTTTAAGATTTTGTTTAGTTATTTTTCTGTCTTGGAGTGAGGCATTGAAAAGTCATGGCGTTGATGGGAATGTCAGTGAGCATCCTACCAGGAAGCATAGAAGGAGCTGAGCGTCTCAAGTTTTTTTTTCTTTTCTTTTTTTTTTGTATGGGCTACTTGCAGCAAGACTTCCTTTCACAAGCTTGTCATCTCTGTTTGTGTGAATTGGTCATGCTCAGGACTAGTTGGTGGTAGAGGACCTGGTCGAGTTTGGCTGGACAATGGCAGCCTTTGTCAGTTCAAAAAAGGAAATCCTGCCATCTATGATATGCTACTGAGCAGTGAATGAATCTGTGAAGTGTGTGTGTGTGTGTGTGTGTGTGTGTGTGTGTGTGTGTGTGTGTGTGTGTGTGTGAGTGTGTGTGGGAGAGAGAGAGAGAGAGAGAGAGAGAGAGAGAGAGAGAGAGAGAGAGAGAGAGAGAGAGAGAGAGAGAGAGAGAGAGAGAGAGAGAGAGAGAGAGAGAGAGAGAGAGAGAGGATGGAAATTCTATAGTCAATTTAATTATAAATGTTCATTTAATTTTAAAAGTTCATTTAAGAGGAAGAAATTCCTTATAACATGGGAGTATGGGGGAAAAAGCATCTTATTCTGAGCATCCTGTATGGAGTAACAGTAAGCAGAACCAAGATATCACTTGAGGAAGTGTAAGAGGGAGAGAGAGAGAGGGAGATGTCAAACTCATTCATAAAAAATTTCAGGAGGAGCCAGTAGTAAAGGTGGGGGTTGTGTGTGTGTGTGTGTGTGTGTGTGTGTGGGGGGGGTGTTGTTGAGGTAGTAGAGGTCAGAGGATAGTTCCGGGAAGCCCTGACGGGGGTGGGGAGGAGGAATGCAAGGCTGTCAAGCAATCAGGTCTCTGAATTCCTTTCCCACCAAACTCACTTCAAGGGCCCACCCAGCCTCCTCTCCCCACCCCGGCACAATGCCATCAGGAGTGTTTGGGATAAGCCTGACGGCATGCGCAAAGCCATAAACTGATTCTTGAGTCTGGAGTAGAGACACACACACACACACACACACACACACACACACACACACACACACACACACACACACACACTCTATATGCTTTCTCTGCTTGTGTTGCTTCCCACTTGCTTCCTGACTACATGACTCATGACTACATCATTAAAACAACAGAATTTTTGGGACTTCTTTTTTCCCCTAGTCTATTTCCCCCCACTCCCCAACTCTGTGTGCATGCTTTCCCTACATCTCTCTTGAGGGTCTGGTCACTAGCTTAGCCTAACCTATCGTCTATCTGGAGTATTTATTGCCCCGGAGTATATTGAACCATGTTTTTTACGAGGTCCCAATCATATCAGTAGCGCCAGTTCAAAGGCTCTCTGCGCTTGCATGCTATCTTATGGCTTTTAAGTTTTTTATTTTATTTTCCCCTCCCTTTCTTAACCTTTCCCACACGTGCCCGTGGAGCAACCATCCCAAGAATGCACCCCTCTCCCCCCTCCTCTCCTCCTTGTCCAATGCTCTCGGTTGTCCCTGTGTGTGGGTCAGGTTGGAGTTTGACCACACATGGACTCTGTTGGTGGGAAGAGTCCAGGGTGATGGGTTTCATCATGAGGATGAAAACAAGCGAAGGTGAAGCAGATCCAAGACCTTAGAATTGTGTGGAATCTGTATTAAATACTTGGTATGTGAGCTAATGAGTATTTGGAACGGAAATAAGTCTGGGTTTTGTCAATCTGTGCTGATGACCTCTTGTTTGTCTGTGACTCAATACTTCAATACTTCAATACTTCAGTTGCTCTTATAAACATACAATATATTTGAGTGTAGATGCAAAACAAATAAATTTATATAATTTCGATAAACATTATTTTCAGTCTCCAATTGGATTATTTTGGCTTCATTTGTTCTTACTTGATAATATTTAAAGTGCATTTTGATAGAGATTACTTGGAAATTGTTTTGCATATAATTGAAAATAGAATTTAGGGTTTAAAGCACAGTTCTTATTTTATCTTATTTTATTTTATTTTTTTTTACACTCAAAACCTTGTTTTCTGATGTTTGATGATGTTTATGGTGAAATAAAAGGTAAAAAATGTGGCTGTATGCTCTAGGTGCACTGCTGCAATCTTTCCTAAAATGCATTAAAGCTTTAGTAGTGTGAAGACCTGAAACTCACCAAATGGTCAGTAATGTTCCCTGATACAGAGCTTGACCATACATGTCTTGGTGTTTGAGTTCAGTTCACACACACACACACACACACACACACACACACACACACACACACACATTAGTGAGAGGGAGGTGAGAAAAAGGGGCTGGTACAACTGGGCATTGATGTTTTAACCAGGTTGTCAATGGGGTACGATTTCCTATAGCTTTTCTCACAAAGGAGGTGGGGAAGCTTGGATGTTGCCATTGATGTATTGAAATACACAAATAGCTTGATGCATGCATGCCCACCATTACTGTGGTAAACAAAAGCTTGATATCGATATACTATTTTCTTTACCATTGTGCTGCTTTGTTTGTGAAACCACTTATTGATATGCTCAAAAACGCTTCAAATAGAAGAGATTTCCCTTTAGTTATGCCATTGTTTTTCAGTTTCCATAGGAACCCATATTTTTTTTAAAAAAAAGGTTTACACCTCCACCTGAAACCTGGATTGATATGGTCAAGCTAAAACCATGTACAAGTACCCTTCTGTTTCATCCTGTGATGGTAGTCCATTTGTGATCTGCTTCCTGGATCCTGAAGGTCTCTCTCTCTTTCTCCCTGCCTCTACCTCTCCTCTCCTCCCCTGTTCCCTCCCCTCCCCCTCCTCCATGTCCCCTCCCCCCTCCCTGCTTTGACAGAGCAAACTGCACATGGAGGGCTTCCGCAGCCTGAGAGAGGGCGAGGCCGTGGAGTTCACCTTCAAAAAGTCCTCCAAGGGCCTGGAGTCGCTGCGGGTCACCGGCCCAGAAGGAGCGCCCTGTGTGGGCAGCGAGAAGAGACCCAAGGGTACCCAGAAGCGCCGCTCGAAAGGAGACAAGTGAGTCCACTTTCACACAGTCCGCGTGAAGGGGCCAAGGTGGAGGGGGAGTTTATTTCAAGGGTAGGAGAATTAGGCTAATGTCCCATATCAGCATGATGGTTAATCAGGATCTGAAATGTAAAAACACTCTTCTGTGGATATACAGCACGTTTACAAAAGTGCCTCTACGACCCATTTGTTTGTGATCACTTGGAGTTGGCCACATTCTCTCCGGTTTTTCAGTAGCCAAACACAGGCACTCTCTTAATTCTCAAGCAGATTTACACATCCAATAGGTTGTACGGCACATGCAAAACACACAACACTATAATAATAAAGATAAAATACAGTGGACTCGAGGTGGTTGTCCATGTACCAGATTCAAATGCATAAATTCCCCTTGATGCATTATACACAGTTGGAAGTATTACAATGGAGTTCTCTGTGATTTGGGAGAAGGCGGCAACTTATGACTGTTGAATGTCTACCAAATGGATAGAAAGTATATGTGTTTTTGGTATTCACCGTTTGTTGCGTGTGTTCAAGTGGGACTAATCAAGGCAGCGAACCTGCAGAATTGCGACTGTGCTTCTGGCATGTCTGTGAAGCACTTTGGGTCAAAACATTGTTGTTTAATAAAAACACACAAAGACCTTGAGGCTGCACTGTTGAAGCAAGAGCCATTTACTTTGGAAAGGAGAAGAGTTATTCTGTCTCTCAATTCTTGAAGTTGCTTTTCTCAATTGAATCATTTTTTGGAAGATTGTCAATTCAATTCCCATCATGTAGTGGCAAATGAAATTACACTGTCTGAGTTGTAGCATTTAAACGACTGAATATTGAGACAGATATCTTATTTCTTGTTCGGAGGGAAGGGGAAACTCACTGCACTGTCAGTAGAGCTATTGCCCTTTCCCCATGGGTTCTGAGATGAAGCCTTTGTGTGTGTCGTAGCCCAGTTGCTATAGCTCAATACGTAGCTCTGCAGGACTGCATGGAGCCTGTAACAACGAGTACTGTTGTTGTCATGGTACTCCCAGCCACTGTAGATAACCACAGATGCTTCAGTGTATGATGGCAATGCTGCATATGGCTTACAATACAAGGAGACACAGAGAGCGTCTTTAATAGATACTTAACAGAGGTGGGAGGAACATGAAGCACTTGCATAATATGCAGGGTTATGCATGATGAGCTATACAATATACAAGAATATTGTCCTGTTCTCAGCGCAGAGGCACATGCTTCTCAGGTGATGGGAAAACAAAAGCCTTTCCCATCCCCCCCAACCCCCCCCCCCCATCTCTCCTCTCCTTCCGCTTCTCTTTGGCTTGCTGGTGCTGCTCACTGGCGATGACTTGACCTGGATCAATAGGTTGTTTAAAATCTGAAGGCCCAAGAGTTTAACTGCACCAAGCCATCTCTCGCTTGACCACTACCCCACCCCCATCTCTGCTCCCTCTCTCTCTCTCGCTCTCGATCTCTCTCCCACACACACACACACACACACACACTCCTGTCAAACGGAACCCAGTTGCCAGTTATTGATAGCCAAAGCCTCCCCACAATCCTTTGCCTTTTTTTAATCATTTGTGCAGGCTGGTCTGCTGAAGGCACAGAGGGATCATGGGTAAATTGTTAGTTTGTTTTCAGCAGTCCTGTTGAGAGTTGGGTCACTAAATTGCACAAATCTGGACTGTGGCTGTTCTGTAATTGCTTGTTTCCCATTGACTGCAGTAGTTGTGAGGAGACGGTGCTGCTTAGTGGCTGGCAGGCTGGCTGTTCGGTTGGCTCCACTGTGCTATTGACCAGCTTGTTTTCGAAGAAATGGATCCACAAGGTTGAAGGAGAACATTGAAGAAGAGCGTGAACTGAATTCTGGGATGTGTGTGTGACATAGGACTTGTGTACTGTATGCAAGTTGATCGATGATGGGGGAGGGCAATGATATGGAAAATACATGTTTATATTTCTGTTGGTATTTTTATATTCTTATGAAGCCCAATGGTGTATCACTGACACACTGTCACAATCTATAGCCACAGCAGGAGGGAAAAATTGTGTCCATTTAATTAATAACAGATGTAGGTGCCGGAGAGGGGTCGGAGGTCGCTGCTGCCATGGCAACAGTGGGGTGTGGTGAGAGTGAGCAGGATGATTGGGGGGTGGAGGTTGGGGAAGCGTGAGTTGGGGGTCAAAGGCCATAGGTCATGCTGCAGTATTGAAACAAAGAACCAAACTCACCCCCCATCACACACACACACACGCCACACACTAACCCCCCACCATACCCAAATGGCCTGTCCACACGCAACCTGATCAATACCGGTCCACCACCACCACCACCTTCCTGAATGCAGAAGGATGGGGGCGGGGGAGAGAAGAGAAGCAGGCACAGGTCCAGAGATGGATCTGTGTCTTTGTATTCTGAGCCAGTGCGGAGAAAGGCTGAGCTTTGCTTTTACAGTTGCAGTGTTAGAGAAACTCGGCCTCCTCTGTATAGAGGGATGTGTCATTTTTTTGTTGTAATGAACACACAAATGCTTAGTGACGAGTTTCTGTTTTTCTCACTATCTGTCAAAAAGCTGCGGTACTCCTGGAGGAAATGTTATGTAATCTCCTTGCTCATCTCCAGGATTGACCACAACGGCAGTAAATGTGCATTTTGGATATTGCAAACCATGCATAGCTGCAATAAAAAAACACAATGCAGTATTTTTGTTGTGGGCAATTCAAAATCCGCACTTAGAAACATTAACCCAATTGCTGAATTGCCTGTGGGAAGACCGCATGTTCATCTGGTGCAGAGTTGTAGTATACTGCCCCCTGGTGGTCACAAGTGATGATCTTCTGCAGTCAGCCACCTCATTCTTTTGTATAGCCTACAACTTTGTTTGTTTGTTTGTTTTAATGAAGGAAATGACTGTACATGGTAAAGTACACAGTATACCTAAAATGTTGCTGAAATAGTCAAAATATGTTATATTGTTAGTTGATTGTTAAATCAATCATTTTGGTTGTTCACATAGCCAAAGCAGAGACGTAAAATCCCCCTTTATGCCGACATTGAGCTTCCATACACTGATAGAGTAAAATTATGTTTCCCTATCTTGGTTAGTATTCAGTGATCTTTGTGACCATAGTCAGTTGACTGATATAAATGTGTAGGTTTACATTATAATGATATAATTTTGTGTTATGGTATATTTTTTTTAATGAATTGAATCTCCAATGCCATTTCAGATGCTACAACTGTGGAGGCCCTAACCACCATGCCAAAGAATGCCAGCTGCCCCCTCAGCCAAAGAAGTGCCATTTCTGCCAGAGCATAGCCCATATGGTGGCCAGCTGTCCTGTCAAGGCACAGCAGTCCTCACCTGGATCTCAGGGAAGGTCGTCCTCGGCGACAGGTGGAGAGGAAGAGGAGGCGGCGCATCCCGCTCCCGCCCCGCTTCCTCCGGAGAGCTCGGACTGAGGAGCAGGATCGTCAGGGAGACATGAGCCAATCAAAATGCTTCACTGGAATGCTGCTTCTAGAACTACCTCAGGTTCTACTTTGTTTTTTCTGTTTGTTTGTTTGTTTGTTTATTTGAACAATTGAATTCTTCACAGTTTATGGCAGTGTTAGTAAAGAAGTCAAGTAGGTTTGAAGTTGGAGGCCAGTATCTGATTGCGGCCTCAGGAAATCATTTATAATGAATAACAATGGAAGCAATTTTGTTTGACAGCTTTTTAGTGACGAATACTTTCAGTTTGGCATTTCCCTCCTTTGTTTTTGGTTTTCTGCCTTAGCTAAGTGTCTTAGATTCGTATGGTAACAATCAGAAATCCTGTGAGTTTACAAACTGCAATAATCAAGGAAGTACACCAAGACCATGTCATATTTTTTTTTCTCTGTTGGTAACATTTTGGCCTTGTCAGATGTGAAGTTAATGACTTGTACTCCTTGATTTTTTTTCAAACCTTTTACCTCCTTTATTTAAGAACAATATTTGCCAAAGAATAGAGAAACAAGTCTTTATTTTTGAACATAATGTGTCTTGACTGCTATGAATGTTAAGGGGACTGAAAGAAAGAAGGCTATTTGGCCTCCATCTTCGGAGGCACAGCTCTTTCCTGCAATCAATCACCTTGATTTCTATGGCCAAGTGAATGTTTAAGACTATAGTGTGACTTTTCAGAGTATACTGCACCTGTGTGCTGTGAGAACTCGGTATGTAGCCTCGTCCTGCCTTTTAAATGGTTGATAATTTTCCATATCATCTATTTTAATGTAATTCAAGGGGTTCTTCAGGTTGCACAGTTGTTGAAATCGACTATGGTCTGATATTAAAATACCTCGATGGATGGCTTCTGTATAAGCTGTCTGTCAGTGTTGGAAAAAGGTTTGATTGTAAAAAAAAGGGGATCCTTGTAGTTTTTATGTAAACATATTGGGGAAGTACCATAAGACTCCTCAAGGGAATCCCTCTACATTTCTTTTATTTGTTTGTTTGTACTTGAAAAAAAAAATGCCTAGAAAGCTGGTTTGTTTGCCAGAGCTTTCGTTTATAAGTCGTTTATGGGTTTATGACTCTTCAGCACCCCTTGTGGCAGAACATACTAACAGCAAGGGAATCGGTGTGCATGGGTCATGGGAGCTTTGATGGCATGCTCCAGCGTCTTCTGTTGGAGTGGGGATGGAACCTGACACATTACTGTATATACATAGTATTATCATTTAAAACCATCATTTATTTATTTGTAACCACATATCGTTATCTCATTACAAATCATGAAGATTTTTTCTTTATTTTTGCCGATTTTGTTTACCTCTTCGGCTGTGATGTTTTGATCATCTTATTTTAAAAGAAAAATCCAGTGAGATTTAATCCATTGCCCTGTTTAAGGAAGGACAGTTTGATATGACCGAGTCAGAATAGTAAACAACATGAGCGGGGGACAGAAACTCATGTCCAGTTTTATTTTTCCTATGGCCTATTCAGCTATGAGTTTGCTCTTCAGTATATGTTGTCAATGTTATCACATTTTATTCTTATTTTTTGTACGAACAGAGCTCAGTAACCTTGAACAACAGGGCGATGGATTGACTCACACCAGATTTTTGTTTTAACAATGTGATTCTGCTCGTTTTTCTGGCATCTCAGTTGATGTTTTAAGCTATGCCAAAAAATGCCCAGAGCATTCACTGCACTAATCATGCGTTAAACACTCTATTGATTTATGTTGCTGGTGTATTATATGTTTTATACTATAAATATTAGACAGGGGTGTAATCAAAGCCCAGGATTTTAATTTCCAACAAATCCTCAGTTTTTGCTCAGGGAATTATTTATTCACTTTATTTTTATTTTACTTTATTTTTTTCAAAATTGTTTATTTTGAAGCACAGGTCTGCATGCACAGTGTATAAATTGCGCTGGTCTGCTGAGGAGAAATGTGTGTTAAGATGCCTAAAGCAAGCCTGTTGATGAATGCACTAGCCTACTTGTACTATCACAACCCACAGGTCCCATGTTTATTCCATGCCCCGAGAAGCTTACACGATTAGATACTCAATAACGATTAAACAAAAGATTTTATTATTTTTTTTTACCTTTTTTCTTTTAGATTTGAAAGATAAATATTTCCCTTATTGAAATTGAGGATCTCTTTTTAACCCTTTCATGGTGTTTAGTATAGATAGAATGTTGGTCCTGCTTCAGTCCTGTATTGTTATTGTACAGAAGCAACCTTGATTTATAGTGATATACTGTAGCAATGTTTCCTGCTCAATTTGCATGGTAGTTGATGTTCTAGAAGTAGAGTAACCTTGCCTTAGTGCATTCTTGACAAAGATATTATGTGGTTGTGGCCTCTCTCTCTCTCTCTCTCTCTTTCTCTCTTGTCTGAGACCTAATCATTGAAGTAATAACCTGCAGCTGTGAGGGGGGGTTGTTATTTTATAACCCTTTTTGCTTGTATGGCTTACCAGGATATTCTATAATACTGTTAAATTCACCCCTGAACCCATCACAAACTCCAATTTTTCTCTGCTTGTCTCTTATGTATGTATTTTATGGGATATGGGTTTTTTCTTTTATAGCTTTTATATTATTCTAATCTTAAGAACGAGACAGAAATGCCTTGTGAATGAATCTATACAAGTCTACCTCAGGATGTGTACATGTATGTGGAAATGGCATTAAGAAGAGTTCTGGTGTTAAGGATTGCCCTCAAAACACAGAGCCATGTCTTCAGAAGAGTGATTGTGAGACTGTTTGTTTGTTTTTGTTTGTTTGTTTGTTTCATTTTTAGTTGTGTGTGTGTCTGTCGTGTGTGTGTGTGTGTGTGTGTGTGTGTGTGTGTGTGTGCCTGCTTGTCTGTTAGAGTGAAAATGTGTAAAATTTGTTTTTGGTTTGGAAAGTCAGATTGCAGAACTGGTGTTCACCAGCAATCAGATTTGGCGTTTGGTTTTACTATAATTTAAATTGGATTTTGAGAAAAATGGATAAAATGCCTTCACTGTTGGCATTATTCATTCCCATAGCAAATCAGTAATGGCCAGTCAGTTGCATGTTGCCTTACCATTACTGTTTGAAGCTCTGTTAATATGCAGGCGCATCATTTGGTCAGGGTAGGCTACTCTCAATTTATTTACAAAAAACTTTTCTCCAGTGTTTTGCTCAATGTTGCTGAAAGACCTAAATGATTCTGATCCAAAAGTAGGCCTGTTAACAGACAGATTAACGTCTGTTTTGATGGAGACTACTTTTGTTCACACAGATATAATTTGGGGAAAGCGCTGAAGTGATTGGGTTCAGTGAGTAATGGTTTTGTGGATGATCGATATCACAGGATCACAGCTGGCTTATGTTATAAAGACTAGAATGTCTCATGATGTGTTTGTTTAACCAAGAGAACAATCTCGACTGGTGTTGAGGTAACAGTGATTTTAGTTAGGCTACAATAAGAATTTAAGTTTCTTAATTGCCAGTTTGTTTGACAAAAAAAACACAGCAAAACATTATCTATGTTTAGCACACTAGTGGAAACTCCCAAACAGTTTCTTATCTTTGTTGTTATTCTGGTGTTGTGATAGGCTTTTTGGAAAATGTTCTTCTGGAATGCCTGAATTGCACCTTTTCACAGTAAGGAGTAACTAACACTGACCGCAACTAAGCAAATACCTTGTAAAGAAGTATCATAATCAAACCTGTCATTTCAGTGACCAAATTCTGATGCAAACAAAATAAATAATTGGCTTTGTGAAAACATATGAATAAATGCATTTATAATGGTATAATCCATGTTTATTGTTTGATCACTGAAAAGGCTTTATCACTGATTTGCTCAGTTTTGCCATTTATAGTCATAGGGTGTTTGTCACAAATAAAGCTCAGGGTTGCAACAGAAGCACAACAAGAAGAGTAGTGTGTTTGCACAGAGCATATTTCTGTGTTTACTTTCCAATTCGATTACTGTTGCTGTTTATCCTCTTGTCTGATTTCCTGCCTGGGTTTTGCATTCCTCATGGTGTCCGATGGAGACTATGAAAAACGTGTTTTATAATTAAGAGACCAAAGAATGTAACCACATTGACTGTTATAACCAGTGGTTTTGTTATGTAACTCATGCTCAAGGGTGTTCTGCAATTATCCAAGAGCCAAGAGAATAACTGGTTGGTTCACATCAGCCTTTCCATTTCCAAATCATTGTGACCGAGCATGTATTTCAAACAAGAATGTTGTGACCAAGAATGTGTTTCAGTGTTGACATTCACTCCTTACTTTATTGATAATAAATATCTTTCTATGACAATAAGTGAATGGGTATTGTCTGTTTTATATTCATTGCTTCACATGACACACCTGAGCATGGAATGTAGCTTGTTTTTTTTGTTTTTTTTACCAATAGCCTAAAATAATGTCAGTTAGACCTAGCTGTTTACATGAAGCTATTGCAAATTCAAATACCAGATTACTGTACCCTACTTTAATCATACTGTAAATGTATGCCAGTTTCTCAATTCATTTAACCTGCCTTGACCTGGACGGGACAACCTTGCTGTGTACGCAACAATCTCTAGGTTATTTGAATTTCCCAAAACTGTACACACAAATCCTAATTTTCAAACTAGATTCAAAGAACCCTGGATTCTTCTTGCAAAACTGAAAAATCATCTCAATACTGTTGAAACTGCTCAAATATCACTGCACTGTGGATAAAGCCACATGCCACTCAAAACTAATACTTCAGCAGTCATTACACTAACAGTACATGGACAAATTATGTACCTCCAGGGTTCATAACGTTCAGGCTCATGATTTGTAATGCAGTAAATGTAAAATTTGACAAAGAAATATTCAAAACCAAAACACTAAAGCAAACCTGATCCATATTACTCTCCATAAAGAAAACATAAAATATTGAAATATTGTAATTCGCAACAAGTATTTACTATCTAAATAAAGACTGTTAACAATGCATCAAACAATGAAAATGAAAAAAACAGTGTTCAGGCAGGGCATAGCTCCTTGAGGAATGCTCAGTCATTACAGTAGCTTATAGGCTGTAAATGCATTTTGCAAATCCAAGAAAAGTCAGGATTCAGCATCTGATGTGAAGTACAATAAAAAGAAATGAAAAATAAAATAGGCCTAAGATAATAAACAAAAAGAATAGGTGACCGTAAAAGAAATATGTCCAGGCATTTGAGAATTTGATTCAGGAAATAGGGTTTAGTGTTTTGGCATTTGAGAGAAATTATAATGCTGTGTCTGTCACTTTAAGAGAACGTACCAATAATAAACCGCGGGGGTGCTCCCTCACTACCTTGATAATGTAGGTTATTAGTATGTGGACGTTTTTAAACATGCATTTTTAAAGACTAACACAAATTAAATTCGTAGAAATGTTTGAAGGGTATAGGCTTACTCTGCTAAATGATTAGGCTAATTGTTTATGTTTTAACAGCCCATTTATGTTATGTTTCTGATAGGGCTAAACAGCTGCAAATATTACCTTCCTTGACATAAAATTCATCGTCCATATTTACAGAAGAATTTATTAAAGATGCTTTGTTAATGTCTGCATGCTCGAACAACAACAACGACCTTTAACAACTTAAAGCCAGGACATTGGACAACGACACCCCCTGTGTAATTGTCGGAAGTGAAGGCAACCCAGCTCGTGCACCGAATTTGAAAGTGAATGCGCGATTTATCTCGCCAACCAGGCAGAGCGCACTCCTTCAATGGGAGAGGCTTCAAGTGACATGCACAGTAATGACGGCAGAGTGGGTGGGAGCTCACGGGGAAAAATTCGCTACTGCTGTGTGGCATGCTGCGGCGAGTTTGGCGACACCATTTTCGTTTCCCAAAGCCAAAGCGCTGTTTTGAAGACACCCCAAAAGACCGAAGGGAGGGGGCAGTGTTTCCCACTTTTGAGACAACGCTGTATTCGGCGCACATCTGTGTTGTATGCCGTGGGAGCCAGAGGCGTGCGCACGCCGGGGTGAAAGGGAAATCTCCGATCGGATCCGCGAGACGAGGTCACCAAGCGCACACATTGACGAGTTGTTGCAGCGCGAGAGTCTGTGGAACGGTAGTGTGGATAATGGCTGCCAGACTCCGTGAAACAGGCACTAAATGAAGAAGGACTGTTTAAAGAAGCGACAACGGCGACGACAGGTAGGTAGATATATTGTCTCTTTGTTCGATTACTTCAGAAATGTATTGGTTTCTTTGTGTCTCCATGCGACGTGCTGCGCAGGTGGAACTGACTATAGGATTTATTAGCCTGAACAGACACCTAGCTATGACATGCGTATAAAAGAGAAACGAACTTCACCATTGATTGTAATTTGTTTTTAGCTCATTTGAACAAATATTAGTATATTGTTGGCTAACGATTGCAAGCTGTTACAGTTGACACTGACATGTCCGTTTTAGCGGATTCGCCTGTGCCATGCTGGGTCTGTTGATTAGCCTGTTAGCCAGACGTAGCAGCCATGGAGTAAAGCTAAGGTAGTGTTAGCCAGACATAGCTAGCAAGTTACACAACAAAATTGTCTGCGCAACATTCTAACGCGTGAAAATGGTAACTGTTGACCGTTACAAATGTTTCATGTTCAGAACTCAACCAACGCGTGGAACTTATTGAAGATTGATATGATGTTACACAATGTAACTTGTGGTCTTGACAGTGTGCCTACGGTACCTCGGACACAGCCATGTTTACCCAACTCTTAACGTTAGCATGCTTTGGCTTCCGCAACCATGCTGAGATGGTCAAGGGAAGTGAGAGGTTTGTTTATGTCTGTTCACAACCGACCTTTCAGTTTTGTCGCATGGCCAAAATTCACATTGCCTTCATATTATAACATTATGCATGAAATGCTGTTTCAGAAACCTTGGTTGTGATAAAATGATGATAATAATAATAATAATAATAATAATAATAATAGTAAAGAAAAGAAATGAGGAAAGCCTTTAAATTGCAATCCTTGCAATTTAGCCTAGAATGTGCATTTTCAGTAGGCCTATGAATTAACATGCCTGGGCATGCATGCAACGTGAGAGTTGGTCAATGTCGTTGATAGCCTACACTTATGGACACAGTGAAGTTTTCAAATCATCCACTCTAGTTTCTGTTCTTATGAATTGACTTCATCATAACGCAAGTTGACTTACAAGTCTGAC